>JJOG01002615.1:0-11486 GCA_000715275.1 Gyrodactylus salaris
TCTGGAAGAAGATAAATCATTGATGAATCAAGAAGGAAGAAATGCAGTTGTCTGTTTATTAGAACAATTACGAATTTGCCCTTCCCCTTACATTCTAGTGTTTGCTTATGTTTGCTTGAAGAAAGTCTAACTCAATCGAATAGAATTGAGTTAGTTGCAAAATTCTGACTTTGTAACGTGGAAGGAATGTCACTTTGTCCTCAGCAATCGATATTTTATTATCGTAGCTGCTCATCTTCCCAACTCTTCCAATTCGAGATTTGAGCTGCTAGCCGTAAAATGATGAGGCTGGTTGATTATTTAAAATGAAATATGCTACAATTTATGGCATCGTCAGGCCGGTAAGTTCTTTCTAAGCCCTATGTTTCCCAATATCGAAAATCGCATACATACAGTCCTACTTGTCATACATGTATATTTATGATTGCATAATAACTTCTTATGCTTGCCAACTATACCAACCTTTCAATTTAACTTGAACTTGGATTTACTTCATTAGGAGGTATTGCAAGTTGATTAAGTGAAGAGTGCAAACTAATCAAAAATAAATCTTTTCCATTCAAATGTAAAACATTAAGTCCTGCTCATTCCTTCTTCTATTATATCATTTTCTTCGAGATTAAAAGACAATTAACATGTAAAGAAAAAAAATATTTTTAAATATAAATCTCCTCTGACCACTCATAAATAAATTAAATTAATATTCTGGATATCATCCAATATTCTTCCTCTGATTTGATAAATCTTTCTGTGTGTACATTTTCAAAAATTTGATCAGCGATTCCTTTTTTCAAGTTTCTTGACGAAAATATATAAAAATATTCAATGAAATTACGAAACAAGGTTACTCTGATTTAGATGTTTCTGCCATTACAAAGGAACTGCAGGGTCCTAGTTAGCTCCTTTGCTGAGCACAGGTCCGATAAGAGGACAGTCAACTTGTCGACCTTTTGCTCAAACTCCTTACTGCATGGCCTCTGGGATTTTTGCGGCAAATGCAATGTCCGATAGACGAACAAGTATAACCCATTCGCCTGTAACCCATAGGAGATGAGAAAGGGTAGGGCGATTGACTTGATTTGCTTCATATTTGGCATATTTTTGGTGTTCTTGACATCGCCACTCATGTTCAAGTAAACAAAGTTGATTCTATCTGAACAGGGCGATATGTAGATAATTTTCTCATCAGAAATTAATGAATAATTCAACAACCGACAGGGAAATAGGCGGCACGAAAACCTCTGAGGACAAATCCTCTTCAAATATAAAAGATAGCCCCTAGCATAGTGACCAGTTAGCAGATCATAGTCTTGGAAGAATTTTTCAATAAACACGGATAAATTTACCCAACGTTCAACGAGAATATCTCTAAGTTGGGCCTCTAAATTGGCACTAGTGTAGTACTTGATCCATCTATTTGGGAATAGTTTCTTGAGTTCCTTGAGGAGATTTTCATCACGTAACTCATTAAAGTGGCCACGGTCCATGGCCAGATAATAGGCTGTGAGATCTACCATGTCAACACCACGTAGAGGTGAATAAAAATCCCCTTGGATATAATCGAGATGATACTGCCGCACTAAAAGGGTCAGCAAAGGCAAGATTTTGTGATTCATCGGTGCGTCCAACAGCTTCCTCGAGAATGATTGAATTCTAAAGCACAGCTCTAGATTCGAGTTCACCTTAGGCTCATTCAACATTTCCAATTTCGATATAACCTGCTCATATGAGGAGATTACATCACATAGGTTCATTGTCTCATCCATACTAAGAAGGATTTTTGTCGATGGAACCCGACAATAAATCGAGCAGATGCAAAAACCTTCATTGACAGCATCTCTAATTCCCAATTGCTCTTGTATTCTCTCGATAATGTTATAGATGCGCGTTGTGCCATCGAAGCTGATCACTTCATAAAGGCCAGGCGAGGGCAGATGTATCGGGAGACTGAAGGGCAGAGAGTATGTATACGGATTACGCATAGATATTGCTGCCACTTCAAGGCCTGATGGGACCATCAAGCGACTCCCTTTGGCCTTGACGCGTTCCATCATTTCATAGCAAAAGGCTGCGTACTTGTTCAACTCGTTAAGCAACTGAGAATTGGCTCTCTCTCCCATCCGTGGCGAGTCTTGGTACGATGAAGTAACTGAGGGAGCGCCCATCTTATCAGTCCCGCCAACGTTGAAGGAAGATAGAAACTTTTCGAGAAACGATAAAATCATTGGCGAAGGGAGGAATATCGGGATGATCAATGAGAGACATTCCCAAGCTAATTTGATTGGTTTAAATGCGTCATTTCTATTAGAAGATCCATAGTCTGGACTTGATGTTCTACTCAATACAAACCTTTCGGTATCGTTTAAACTCTCTGTGGAACGTCTCCTAGAGCAAAATAAATTATTGATAACTTTTCTCTTCGGGAAATTAGTACCGGGGGCCATGTTGCCGTGTAGTCTTGATGTACAGGGATTGCACTGCTTAATCAGTTGCAAGAATAATTCATCTTTGAGCTCTGGTCTCTCAAAGCATAGCTCAGAAATAGTCTTAAGTGATGTATACTTCCTAGAGATTGAGGTCGATTGATAGCGAGGATCACGAGGTGTATATTGACATGTTGGAAGGCTATTGAGGTTGGTCAGTGTTTCTTGCGAGAGGTCACTATGTGGGTAGGATATTATAATTAACAATTCTGATATCTTCCTCCAGCTACAATTACTGTCATTCGGATTATTCTCCGTAGTCCTAGAGATCGGTTCAGAAAGGACATTCCGAGAATGAAATAAATTCGTCGAGTAGCTCGACCGCACCAGCTGTCGCCATTGCTTTATCAAGATATGATTTGATGTTTGTCGTGGAGTAGTAGGTGTTGAGGTCTTGGATTGTAACGGCGCTTGCGTCTCGGGTGCTTCGCTGCACGCTCGTTGAAGGTAGTTTTTCCACTTTTCAAACTCGTAAAAGTTTGGAGGCACCAAGTAAATGGGATCTTTATTCGGGACCCAAATAGAAAAGGTCAAACTCTTATCTGCCCAACTGCTCTGTTGGCAAATATCACTATCAGAATCTGATGAGAAGAAGCCGTCGCTAAAGACGTTTGACGAAAAGTCAACATTTTGCATTCGAAAGGATCTCAGGGCTCTGCCTAATTTAAAGTTATTCTCTGATCGTTCATTGAAGAAAAATTGGTCTGTCATGTTAGCGTTTGGCATCTTCAAGTTAGAACCGATCAGTGAGCGATATCCGATGGGGTTCGTATCCTTTTCTGAACAATAATAAATGAGGTAATGACTGTAGAGCTTACAATACAACTTCTTACTCTGGCCACTCTTGATCCTTTTCAGCCATCCTTGCATGTAAATAGACCCAGTAAAATTCTCAATTATCCTCTCAGCCTGATAACGCTTAAGAGCTTGGCGGATATTTATAAGCCACTGTTCAGTTTCATGTAAAGAGTTGGACTTTAGCGTGAATATCTTACCGCAGCTCATTATGATTTCAAAGAAAGGTACATTAGATGAGGTGATAGCGTGATGATGTGTCCTATGCTGGTTCGGCTGTTTACGCCGCTTTATCGGAGCTGAGGAAGTAACTTTGCGGTCATTCGAAGGAGCGGAATTCTGATTCAATTTCTCCGTTGAAAGACTCAATGCGTTGTTATTGAGCATTGGTCGAAACAGGCTCTTGATGTCATTGAACTCAATGCACTTTGATGGAGTTGACTTTGACTTTTTTGTGTAGAAAAATAATCCCGAATTTGTCAATTCACACCAGAAGCAATGCCAGATTTTGAATTTACTTCCCAACTTGGAGATGTTCCCAGAAAATAGTACAGTCCTAGCGGTGTTGGATAGGACGCGCTTTTGCGTTGGGGTCTGTTCATCTGGCGTCTTAAGCAAGTCCACATCATTCTCCTCAACTGGCGGAGTGTAGTAGTCTAGCGATAGTACTGAATGGGATTCTCGATTATTTTCCACACGACTCTCATAGTATAAAGAGTTCTTCATAATTGTCGAGGCTGCATCTGATGAAGATTCCATAATGTTTGCTGGTAACTTTTTACTGATAATCATATTGAGAGGCTCCTTGCTCTTGAATTCGATAACAGAAAAGTCTTTAGACAAAATCACACGCTGTACCAGAAAGGATTTGTTCTTGACTGTAGCGTATATTTCGTGATATCTCAGTAAATCCCCGAAACCCGGACTCTTCATGAACATTGAAATGTCCGGGTATAGGCTGAGATCTGAGGATAAGAAGGAGGGAATGTTTTGAAAGTTGTTAAGAAAATCATGATCTGTTCCTATCTTGATGCAGGGTTGGGTCTTGTAAATATTACTCAATAGGTTGTTCATTATTTCATTATCTGTACCGTAACTTTGGTTACTTTTCTGATACCCATTCTCTTTTGGACTTGACAGGTTCTGTTGGGTGATTTTGACTTTCCCGACTGAGTTATCATTAGTTGTTACCGAGGAAAGGGAATCTTGAATTTGTTGATATTGCTTCCGGGATATCTTTATTGTCGGTGGTTTATGACGAGGCGAAGAGGTTCTGATTATCTGTGTTGATGAGTCGAGCTCCTTCAAGCAGGCAGCTTTTGACTTATTCCTCTGGTTATCTTTAAAGCGCATATTTATGTTGTTGTTAATGAAATAGTTTGTTGTCTTGTCAATCAATTGTAACGAGGTTGGCAGGGAAGAAGAGTAACGGGAAATCTTTTGCTTGGCGTTGCCATCCTTCTTTCTCAGCTCGTGGAATCGACTCAAAAACAAATTCTCATCCGACGATGAAGAGTAGGATGAGATTACGGTTTCTGTCTCTTGGTAGAGAAATTCCTTGTTCAAGGAGCTCGCGTTGGAAAGTATGGAAATTGGTGTCGATATTTTCGAATCATTCTTTTGACTTTCTGATGCAATTGTGTCCTCTTGATTCAGCCTATTTTCAGCTGTTTCATAAAACTGCTCACTCTTTTCCATGGAGACGGTTGACATGCGAACCTCTTTCGTAAAGTTTGCCTCACGAAGGCAAAACATTTCATATGTATCTGAGAGACTTGAGTAGTTGTTCGTTAGAACGTCGTTACTATCACTGAGGCTATCTCGTAGACCGAGGTATTCCATTTTTGCGATTGGAGCCTGATTGTTAATGCTCTCAGATTTATGAGAGCCTTCTTGGTCTTTTTCGCGCAGTGTGTTCTTAATCAAGGTTTCTAAGCGTTGAAAGTTTTGGTCCTTTTTCAGCTTCGTATACTCCGGTATCCGACCATCGGCCAGACGATGGAGGACAGCGTTCAACTGTCTCTGCAAGCTGCTCTTCTCCTCTTTCAGGCGTTGATTAGCAGACTCCAAGTTCTTCAGTTTTCCCGCAATTATTATTGAAATCGATTGGAACTTGTCACTTCCCTCTGTATTCTTTTCCATAGCTTTATAAGGTGGTATGGGTCATGATAATTTATGAATAATCCAAGACATAATTTTACTTAACGATGAGATGAGAGATGTGAGGCAATGTGTAATTGCACTCTTATAGTCTCTAGGCGTGCTCCTAAATGAATATCATTGTTTAAAAGTGAATCTCCTGATCGTATTTAGTTAGACAAGAAGAAAAGTAACCAATGACAGCGATCCTGACGAGTTGACCAATCAGAGTCGAGAGTTTATCGTTATTTGAAAAATACTATACTAGCATATCTACTTTTTCTCTCTTCACGATTGTATGATTCAATCTATATATTTCACTTTCCCCTTATAACACTGCTGAAAACTATTATTTTCTATGAGAAGACAGAGCGTACTTTTAGCTTGAATGTAAATACCTTTTATTTTGTAAGCATGCAATACTCGAGAGAAGTGAATACATTCCTTTTATGTCAGATGATTTCAAACGTTGCCCAGAGAAATGTAGCATGTAGAGTAGAGCACTGCTTTTTGATTTTACCTCTTTCTAGATCAAGCAAAATCGTAATCTAGACATGATTTCACGAAGATTGAATTAAATAATAATTCAAGGTGTTGGAAACAGGCCAAAATAATTTGTATATGAAAATCGTATTCAAATCAATTTGAACTTGCGCCAAAACTTAAACCGAGATTTTCTCGACTTTCTAAGGATTTTGTGAGAGATAGGAGTAATATTTAGGAACTAAATGAAAAATGCTATCCTTTAGAAGAAAAGATGTCAATTAAAAGCCTCTTGAGACTGATGTGCGATATCTAATTAAAAATTAGCCAGAACGAAGAATATTTATCAAACATTCCGATTATCTTCAGGGGCAGAATAATTTGCATTCTGAGGTCTTCAAAAGGCGAGATAATCGATCGCGGCCATTTGAATGATTTGTATATGGATTTTTAACACATTAGGGTTTCGACCATAGAGTTTCGATTTTTTTTTGTTTGAAGAAGATTATATTTGATACATATTTTATAGAATATTAGATAAATTGAGAATCTATAAGTGATAAATCTGGTTCAATAAATTGTCTTATATAAAGAGTAATCTCTTTTAGGCTGGCGTTGTTCGTCAAGTTTGTCAGGTTTATTTTCTCACAAATTCTGTTGTAAGCTGATTCAAGAAAATGAAATTCAAAAAGTTGTTGACGTGTTGGATGAATTGGTATGATTTCCTCTGGTCTAGTCTCTCTCTCTGTATGATTTGATTATGATTGCTGTTCGTCTAAGCCATAGCGGGTCCAGGTTTGATAGTAGGATGCATGTTTTGTATGAGTGGATTTTGAACAACCGTCTCAGAAAATGATATTGAACTCTCCCAATGATTACGGAATTGCTATCAGATAAATGTGGAACAAAGGGGAAAAAATAATCAAAATGGGGTAAAATTATTGTTTTATACATGATTATAGATAATATTGGGCAACAGATAGTGCTGGTTAGAGCAAACAATTTTATTTTAATTTGGTTAAATTTTTCGTGAAAATTTATCGCAAGACTGCTACTATAAAGTAAGCCAAGATATTTCACATTGTCATTTAATTTAAAAGGGAAATCAATATTATTGAAGAAATGATTGTCAAAATTGACTGTTTTTCATTATTAATCGGCAAGCCCATCTGATGGAGTTCAGATGACAAATTTCGCAATGTATTGTTTATAATATGATAGTTGTAATACGAATGAATGTCAAAAATGAGTTTTATGTCGTCGGCGAATTTTAGGGTGATACAATTGCTATCTTTGGTTAGTCGTGAGAAACATAGGACGAATAAGATGGGACCAATGGATGATCCTTGGGGTATTCCTGATGTTATTTTTAATGTCCATATTAATAATGAAAGCATTTACGTTAAAAAATAGCAATGTTTCAAAAACTTATTTGTGGGAAATCTTATCAAAAGCGATATCAAGGAATATGATGGCAGTGTTTATTTTTTTACCAATGTTTTCATTTACAATATTGAATAATTCGATTAGATTCTTTTTAGTGCTTCTATTTAATTTAAAACCATATTGGGTTTCATCAATAGAGTGATAGTTTGTAGCTTTAATAATGTAGTCTGTTAGGTAACGATAAATAATAGAAAGGAATATATTTAGGGATGAAATTGGGCGGATAGAATTATAGTCGTCGTATTTTGAGCATTTAGGAATCGGAATTATTTTTACAATGAGCCAGGAATCGGGTAATATCCGATTCGGGTAGTTTCGATTTAACGCGCACGAAAGATAGAAATAGCCTCAGAATTAGTTCTTCATCATATAATTGAGCAATCTAAAGCGATTTCTCGTGATCTTATTTCAAAAAGTAGTGCCCTAATGTAGAGATTTTGAGTTTAGCTTTCATCGAACGTTGAGAAAACTGTCTTTTTTTTTATTAGCAAAGATGTTTTGTTTAATTTTCAAGATGCAGGCTTGTGCTTACTTTTCGAAATGTGTAGTTTATAGTAGTTTAGATAAACGCACTTTTTGTATTCTTGATCCAATGTAGCAACATTTGAACCTTTTACTAGAATTCAAAATGTAACAGTCTAATGATTGCTCAATGATACTCAATTTTTTCTCTACAAGACATAATATAATGTAGCCTTGTTAATTTAAGGACAAGATGACAAAAATGATGGTATTTTTATAGATACCCGAAAAAATAGTTACGTGCTCTCATCGTGTAATAGGACAGTGTCTACACACTGAAGAGCTTAGAAAAAATGAATTTTTTTCTCTCAAATTTTCTTGGAGATTAAATACGCAATACAATCTTTAGTGAGTCCTCACTGTGTAGAGAGGTATGATGAAATTACAATAAAACGATTAGCCTCTGGTTTCATCTCATCTTCTATCAAGATGAAGTATCTCAAGCCTTAGTTATTGGATCCTATGTTCATTTGAAAAGCAGGTGTTTAATCACTTGAAAAATGCTTCTTCACACATTCAGACAGTAGCAATAATTTTATTAAAATCGTATGTGCAGATTACTTTCAAACGATCAAGATTATATTACTATGAATTTAATTTTTATAAAGGATGAAAAATAGTTTCTCATAGAAAGTCTATCGATTTTGATTTGATATCAAGTTTGCTTCAAGAGAATAAAAGCATTGTTTTACTCTTGAAATCTGAGAGTCAATTATATCCGGAGACAACATTCTCATTTTTATAAAAATCACTTGAACTTTCAGATTTAAATCAAAGTTTCAATTTGAACAATACTCTGTGAGCTAACAGCAAGTGATTTCATCAGGCCTCTATAATCGAATAGCAGATTGAGTTTGTGCATCCACAAAATCCTCATATTTTAATCTGAATGATTTTGTTGAAATTTTGTAAAGTTTAAATTTTAACAAAATTGCAAGAAATTAAATGTATGTATACAGAAAAACGGTGCACTGTTTTATTTGTGCCATTGAAGAAGTTAGATTTAAAATATACAATGTATTATTACGTTCTATATTGAGACTATAGAAAGTTGGACTTCTGAGAAAAAGAAATGGTGTATATTAATCCTCTATACGTAATAATAATTGATGTGCTTCTTCATTACTTTTGGAAATATCTCCTTCTTAACGATTAGTATTGTCTCTAAATTCAGGACATACGTTGGAAGAATGATACAATTATACACAAGGTATAATCCCTTTGAAAATGGAAATAAGCATCTTCTCAAGGTAAAATCTGTTCTAGATATACGAAAGGGTGGAAATTATTATTTTCAAGAGGGAAAGTGAAATCTTCCCTACTCGGAAATCCTTACTTGGGGTAGGCATTCTTTCTGCAGAATGGCTTTGTGTCCTATTTCGGAGTTAAGTCTATAATTGAGATTTCTGGAGTTATCATGTTCAGCGCATGTCGTGATCAGTGTAACCTAATGCTTTATTCGATTTTCTTTCATATTAAAACAAAATCTTGATCGAATGCTTGTCATCATCTAAACATGAATGATTTCTCTTCAAATATCTATTTCATATGATTTTGTTTAAATGAAAAATCACTTTGAATGATGATCTGCACAAAATCAAAAAATTGTTAATACTAAAATCAGATTGGGATGTGCTTTTAAAAGATCAATAGTTTGATTCTTTACATCAATTCAAAGACTTTCTCACAATTAAAGTTGGTTTCACATCTAAAACCAAGTATATGTTTAAAGAGGACTTTTATTGAGTAATAGAGTAATCTCTCAGCCTAGCAGATGTTGAATTTACTGAATAAGCAATCATTGATTACTAATCAACAATGGTCTCCTAGACTCCGAGCAAGGTCAATGCTGTCGCAGACTCTCCCACTGGCCTCATGTACTCGATCTTTAAAAGGATCTTTAATCGATACCCGTATTCTTTAGACGCAACAGGGATCTCATTTGAGTTTTTATCTTACCAACGACACTTTGTGGCTCTAAGATGGACTGTTTCGTACTCTGCTTAATAAGAAAAAATCAAACGACATCCCCGTTGCGCTTAGAGAATACGGGAATCGATTCCAGGCTGATAATCATCGAGTGCAAGAGAGTCTTCGACTTGAATTAGCAGAAATTATTTTTCTCAGGAAACATAATGAGTTGTGATCCTTCAAATCCCAGGGTGCCTCCTTTCCGAAACAGGATAATGCTTACAAGGAATTTTAAATAATTCATTGGTAAGTAATGTTAAGGTTAGAAATATTAATCATTCAAGAATTGCGATTTAAAGAATAGATTGAATTTTTTCGTTTCGTTCTTTCATTCTAAAAATTGAATTTGCACTTCTGAGGAAACTAGAAAATTACAAATTTCTTAAATGTCAATTTTGATAAATATTATTGAATAGATATATGCATCTATAATATAACAGTTATTTCACTATTTAACCAAGATACAATACATGTGTGTAGGTATTGATCCCATTTTGCTAGAAATAATGTAGAGGTCAAATGTACACGTACAGCTAGCCACATAGAAAAATGCCAATGCTAACATTTTAACTGGTTTCTGCCCAATTTTTCCTCTTGCTTAACGATTTCTCGTAATTATTAGCAATAATTAAATTACACCAAGGGAACAGTTGAATCTATGCCACATCAAAAATATAGCGCTCAAGAATAATTACCCCGGAAAACCTTTTGATAAAATTCAAGAAAGAGTTTTATTAAAATTGTATAGCCCTAACAGGAAACCATACGAATTTAAGAATACAGTGCAACTCCAAATTAAGATGTGGAAAACCACCCACATATTTTTGGGTTTTCCTAAGTTCGTTATACTACTCATAAGTAATATTATCATATTAATATACATTATTTTATGCGAAAATTATCTCTTCTATTTAGATCACCTATCAAAATATAGTCCATTTTTTTCTGATTCGATCCATACACTCAACATATATTTTTAATCATTACGTTAGTTAACAGAGACCAATTTTAACTTTAATGCAAAAACGGAAAATCGATAATCAAAGTCACTTTCCTTTTCCAACTTCGACTCTCTGACCCCCTTTTTGTTTATGTTAGAAAGGGGTCTCGTAGTCTAATGTTTGTCTAATTGCCGTCTGACCTTTGATGCATTACGCATCGCCATATTGCGTTTCATCCCTTGGAATCACGGTAAACCCAACTCTGATTCGTTCATTTCACATCGACCAATGATATCTATGTTTGAGACCCAAACGTTGGGCCTTCTTTCATTATTTGAAATGAAGTTTGATTTACGCGTCCAAGTTCATGCTCTCTCTAAGGAGAATCATACGAATAAACAAATTGCACAGACTATTGGAATCACTATTGACCAAGTCAAGTATTACAAGAAGGATGGGCTCAAGAAATCATCAAATCAACGGATGTATGATGAACTACGGGAATATTTAGTCACGATAAATAAGCCTATCCGATGGTCGAAACTTCATGAGGTTATGAAATCTAAGGCTAGCAAACTGGCATATTTGCCTATTGGAACATGATATCGATCGGGTGAATTGATCTTTTTTCCAGTATTTTCCAGTGAGGACTGCGAACCAGACACATAGCCTCCTGCCAGGACAAGCAGTATTAGCTCTTAAGAAA
>JJOG01002620.1:0-32147 GCA_000715275.1 Gyrodactylus salaris
AGACTTCTCCATGTGTTGTGAAGATATTTCAGTAGTCCGATGGAGCAACGTCAGCAGATGTGGGTGATATATTCTNTCCCAATTGAACTTTGAAAATTTTCTTTGAGTCATCAATAATACATGAGGTCCTGGTGTAACAACACTTCTTTTTTCAGGTTTTTTATAAGCGCTAAAAGCTGTGTTGTGATGGGCACTGATAAAACCCTGTAATAAGAGCTACGGGTTCTGGGTGAATAGTTCAGGACCAAAAGGGCCACATGGTGATTAGAAAAAGCAAAAATAGATAAGGTGTAATGGATTCATTGGGGAATCTGGATCAGTGGCTAGTTCATTGGCTTGCCAATCTACTTGTCGCGAGTTCGATTCCTCCCTATGGCATACTGAAGAATCCAAATAAGGATGAAACTTATATGTCTGGTCAGTGATGAATTCTCTTTATCTGTATTTGCTTTATCTAAATAGTCTTATTTCCATAAAAAACCTGACAAAAGTCACCTGTCCTGATCTACTACTTGTTAGTAGGTAAAAACTTCCTACTTGAAAAACTTTTTTTTTATCTGGGTCAAACTTTAAAGTTTATTCTTAGCCTACTCGGAAGCAGCTCATAGTGAATTAAACCTTTTTTTAATCCCACGCAAACATAACCTTGTCTTGGTAGGGGGTTGGTTTAGGTGTCTATGAAGGAGCATTCTTAGTGTAAAGAATCCATTTCTCATGACAAGTCAACATTTTTCTCAAAAACGGATTCATTTGGTGTTTTGCAGAGAAGAGCAGGGGACAAACCCTTTGATCTTTTTTGCACATTTCAATTCATGTGGTTTATTCACGTATAATCTAGTTTATTCACGTATCCAATGACTTGGTGTGGCTGAAAGTTTTTCCGATAGAACAATCGATATTATTTTAGTAATTGCTTCATTGTGCCATTCATACCAAGCTAGGCCTCTAGGATTTGGGTGCATTATCCAAGTTTAAATCTTTATTTCTAAACTTGGAAAACCAGGGTAACCAAGATTACAAATTGCTGTATTTATAACCATACAAATTGATGAAATAAATATAACCCTTGAATTCAAAGTTCAAATGATATCTTTTTGTTTAATTATTGTTTTTAAATTTATTTTTGAATCTGGATATGTTAAAAAATTATATTTTAAGCCACAACAAAGTGTGGCCGGGACAGCTAGTAAATGATATTCTCTATGTGATTCTTAATTGATATGCCTAGAACAAAGCTTTTAGAAAATCCAATTTTTTTAATTTAAAATTTTATCAACTCTTTTAAAAATGCCCAAGTCAGGTCTACCAGAAAAAGGGATAACTTTGCAAATAAAAGGCATCCTATTAGATTGCTAATCTTAGACGCCAAATTCAACTCTGGATACTGTATCGAACTTTATTGTCTCAAACTTTAGTTGGGATCATGCTGATAGAAAAGAGTAGTTTCTTGAGATCGTATATTTGTTCTCACCATAAGCACTTTAAATTCAGAATTCTCTTGTTCAAATTACAATTTTTATTTAACCAAAATCTGCAAGATTAAGAATAAATCGATTTTAGAATAATTCAATCTCAACTTTTCCAGGCAATTCCTCGTCGAGTTCAAGTTGCCCGGGGAGGCACAGAAAATTGATAGAATTATGGAAAAATTTGCCGCTCGCTTCTGTCAGTGTAATCCGCAAAATAAAATGTTTACCTCAGCGGATACCGCCTATGTCCTGGCATTCTCAATAATTATGCTGACTACTGATCTTCATTCGAATCAAATTAAACAGGCAAATCGTATGACCAAAGTAAGCCCCCACCCTCCATTTGCTCATTGTTACGTCATGTTACTTTTGAAATATGGAAATTATGTGGCTTCAAATCTTGCATTGTTTAACGATGAACAATCGAATGGTTTATTTGTTCCTTACCACTCATATTATCCGGGGGAAGTTCAACTCGATAGATTCAATTGAGGAGTATTAAGCCAGCTCGTCTCATTGCCAGGGCAACCAAAAGCATATTTTCGATTTTTAGATATTTTAATAGGTTAAGGCGGAGAACTATAAGGGTTGAGAAATAATTTAATTTGGATCCCAGATTTAGGACTTATAAAAGTATAAACGTTATATAATCATTACAGGGATTAAAGAACTCATCTAACGAGTTTCCCCTGTAATTAAATTGTAAAACGCTACAAAATTGTGGATCAATACAAAAATGGATATTGGGAGGGATGGTGTAGTGGATTGTTCCCCAAGTCCAATAAATATGATATCTCATATGGCGTGGGTTCGATTCCGGTCTCCTCCCTCCTTGAAAAAATTTACCTTGTAAATTGTTTCTAAAACTTCCTCCCCCATTATAACCCCACATGTGAACCCGAAGAGAGTTAGATTCGGCTCTGAAACTCAATTCTAAGAAAAAAAATTGCTCTATTAAGAAAAAAATTAAAAAACTAAATAGTGTATATAAATCTGACTTGGTAACTCGGAAGCGCAGTGGCTAGATTAAAAAAAATATTTTTAATGAAATATTTTTTAAAGTTCGAAAGATACCAACGATATGTAAGATGTCCTCCAATTTAACTATTTTCTCCTGGCTTTATTTTCTGGTGTCTAGATTTCGTGGTCGTTATTTCAGGGTGACTAGAAATTTTTTCTTTTTTTCCCTCTTAATTTCACTCAAAATTGTAAAGCCCTTGAATGATTCACTCAATTCATGAGTTTACTCGATTATTAAGGCTAACAAATCAAACATACAACTCGAGAACTCTTCACTCGTTCTAAGACATCAGTTTCATAATCTCCAAGGTCATTTCTTCACAATCTAATAACGGAAATTAGCGTTTGTCAGCCCTTGCCATACGTGGCTCATGTTGTATTCGAAAATTGAAAGTTTTATTTTCTTCTAGAAAGACTACATTCGTATGAACCGCGGTATTAACGAGAGCGATGACCTGCCAGAGGAATACCTCGGGAATATTTATGATGAAATCGCCCATTGTGGAATAAAGCTGAATCGGAATAACAACATAACCGAGCTTCCCATCTCCAAAGAAGAGCTTGCTGACGAAAATGACGACATCAAGGTCTTTAACAACGAATCAGCCTCCGATAACCATGAACTAATGGTCACTGTAAGTAGGCATTCCTTGGTAGTAGGAGTTTATAAAAATAGGTTTTGCTTGTTCATGTTGAATTACAAGAATTCATTGTACTACTCTCTATGAATTCATTGTAAATCACTCATCTCTATTAAAGCTTCTGTTTCTCGAGAAGAGTACACTGATGAATGAAGTGGTGATTTTATGACTTTTTATATTGTGTCCAATTCCAAGCAGATGCTTCTATCTCATCAAGGTCGACCATCATTGTTGAGAATCGTGTTAGTATACCTTTTTTCCCTCCAAAATAGCCAATAAGATTGTAGGAAAAAATCAACTTGTAGACTCAAGAATGTATTCCGAGCATGTATCAAATGTATTCAATCAATATAAATTCTATTGAAGGGACAAGCTCTACTAAATTCTTTTGATCCCCTTTTGGTTCAATGCATAACACACACTGGATAGCTGTATATCGAAAGGGTAAAAGGAACAATTTTTCAGCTGTGCCCGCCATTGCTAATAATTAATTATGCAACCAATTATCTAAACATTGGAAACTTTTAACCTCTCCTCACTAAATGACAAACTATTCACCCTATGCCCATTGGTTTATCGTGTACTTTAATTTTTCAGATTTACTAAGCCGTTGTAAAAGTCTAATTAGAAACGGCAAAAATACTATTTAAACCCTCTCCATAATTCAAAGCATGTTTCATGACAAAAAATGCACCTCTCTGCTAAGAAATTCTCTTCTTCAGGGCTTCTCCTACAATATCTCCCGGATTTCTACTCGCTGATTTTAGTTCGACATGAACTATGTTCTCTAAGAGTTGAAGCGATTAGAATCAAACAGCTCGTCAAAATTATAGCTGATTTAGTATTTTTTAGATTTTCTTGTCAATTATATTTTTTACTCAGAGAAGGGAGAATTTTGTTCTTTTTAACAAGAATTAACAGAAAAACACTTCTATGCTTTCCCAGTTGTGCCTCTATTAAATATGAAAATGCTTGCTTTCATCTTGATCATGTCTGATCTTCTATAACTAAATCTAATTGCACCCTCCTTCTTCTTAGGCTACACATTCTGAGCATGTTCGGCCAATGTTCAAGTTGGCGTGGACGCCGTTCCTAGCTGCCTTCTCCGTCGGCATACAAGACAACGATGATCTAGGCGTGGCGAAGAACTGCCTGGAGGGTATCAGGAATGCCATAAGGATTTCCTGCATATTTCAGATGGACATTGAACGTGACGCCTATGTACAAGCCCTCTCCAGGTTCACTCTCCTCTTGTCAACTAATAATAAGAAAGGACCTATGGGTAGATCAGGTATGATTACATTTGATTGGTTAGAATTAGTCACACGTACTCTCTAATATGAAAATAATTGAATGCCTGCTTCTGATTGGCTGTTTAAATGTATAAGAATTATATAAGGTCAATATTACTTTAGGGACATATCAATCAGACTACTCAATGAATCAGAGTGCCTATCAACAGGACTTGAATAATCCCGTAGAATCTATGAAGCAGAAGAATATTGAATCCATTCGGGTCCTGATAAGTGTGGCGCAATCCGATGGGAATTATCTCAAGCAGAGCTGGCTGGAAATACTCAAATGCATCAGTCAACTTGAATCTGCGCAACTTGTCACAACGTCGTCTACACATAATGGAACCAGTTTCAATGGTAGGTCTTGTTAAGATAATTTCAAGAATAAATGCAATTTTTCAAATTTTAATACGCGTCAAAACCAAGTGATATGCCGTTGTTCAGAGAGAAAACACTGATGCCTTTTTATATTTCCTCTCAGAGATTTTTTTAGTTTTATGAAAATATATCACTCAGAAGATACATACACCTAATGAGTTTGTGAGTATTCTGAAATTTCATTGGTCGATCTCAGCCCATAATATTGGATGACAATTTTGAAGGGTACATAAAATTTCTCTTCGGATAACTGCATTTCACGGGGCTTTGATCTGTAGGTCATCTCAAAGTTACACGCTCTAAGCATTTCTCATAATTGAGTAATATCAAATTGTATTCTTATTACAAAATCATTATATTATACGATAGATCTTATTTGTATTTTTGTAGATTCGAATGATTTTTGAAATTGCAAATGCAACTTGTTCTTTGCTCATAACCGGATGCTCAGACTTAGATTCAAAAGATCTTTTTGAAAGAAACGAAAAATATGCGCATTCAGTATCTCTTATAAAATATTTGAAGGAATCCGTGATTTTATGCATAGAATGGTGCACTTTTCGACTACAGTTGAATATTCAATGTATTCAAACCGTACAGGTTCAAAACTAGAATATTTTGTGTATTTTAATGTAGCATTAGAAAAGTTTCAAACATTAAACCACCACTCAAATTCGTCCACCAGTAAAATCAGCGAATTTTCATTCTTCATATACTACTAGAAAGTAGAAAGTAACACAAGTTTTCATGTATCACCAAGAAACCTTGGTCCAAGGTAATTGCAGTGAAAATTTTCAAGCAGTAAATTCTCCAAATTTTAAATGATCGATCAACGTAATTCCTAATCGACTCTTGCAACAAAACTTCGAGTCAAAGTATTGATTGCATTGTTAAATATTGTTCGAACTAACGGACATTTCAAGAGATTAAGTAACATTTCTTGTGAATAACCAAATTTTGAATTATTTATAATATCTAATGAAATTCTATTATTAGATCTTCTTCGGAACATTACAAGTATTCATGCAATTCCTATTTACTATGCATGTTATATCTGAGTCTTGCACTCACTACATGAGTCTTTAGCAATAATGGGCTCTGGTTTTGCGACCAAGTCATCACCACACTAGAATGAACCATAACGTCTCACTTTTGAGATGTACAGTAATTTCCAATTAGTTCTGTGTATAAGAGCTTATGGATTCCATTCCGAACAAGTCATCGTTGAAAATGTGATTCAGTGCAAATTTACACGATTTAGGTTTTTCCATAGATACTACGTGAAGGGGCATGATTAAATCCACTAATTTTATACAACTTGAATATAATCAGAATAATAATTTTTGAGAATAACATGAATGAATTTTGGCAGTAAATATATATTCAAATTTAAAACTTACTCAAATGCATTACTCAAATGTAGAGATTAGAAATTTAGATTTAGAATCCAGATTAGATTATTAGAAATCAAAGAATATTGGATTTAATCAAGCTCTTTCACTCATTATCCAAGGAAAACCCTAACCCGTGCACTCATCTTGTTTTCAACGATGTCTTGTTTGGAATGAAAACTAGAAGCTACATGGGAAATACAGTACATCTCACAAATTAGATTTTTTGGTTAACTATAATAAAATAGACCTTATAAGCCTTTTAAATTAATTCAAACAAAATCTTACCAAATCGTGCAAATTGAATGCAATTTCTCTGTACTAAAAGTTGTGTTGTGTTTATAAAAATGTAGTAAAATGTTGATTAGTTTTCATTCGATAAAATCAATCTAACGCCTGTAACACATTTGATAATTTTTTTACGACAAACCTTGTTAAATTCATTCATTCTGTATCTCTGAGATGATTTTCTTCCATTATCTTGAAAATTGCTATATTAATTCTAATATGAATATTTTATTAGATAAAAAGAAGAGTTAGCCTATTCTCAACATTTAACCTATCAACAACTCACTAACCTAATGTGTAAACACCCATGAATGCATTGATTAACAACACAGCTTTATCTGATTTCTCTAAAATTGATCTTCTTCGATTATCAGAGGGTATTTAAAACTATTTGATTGGATTGATCATCTAGATTTTATCCAAGAGCATATTTACTTTATCTTAGTTACCATTGTCTGGGATTATATTTTATAACAAAAGAAATTATTTCTCGCCTAGCATAACCCTAAAGTCTCATTAAAAATTTGAATTTCTCTGAGCGCCTAAAACTTTTGGATTCAGATTGATTTATATGTCAATGGAATGCATATTTTGCGTAGCCTTATTAATCAGTATTTATTATGTAAGACTGTATATATTATTGACGGTATTTAACAACTGGTAAAGTATGCCCTAGCTAAAAGTACTTATTGTTGTAATATATGGCCAAGATTGAGACAGCTGTGTTTGTTGAAGGTTTCTGCGTTCTTCTTTTCCTTGAATTTTTTATCGTTTTAAATTACTCTTTTTACAAAATGATATATCAGAAAGGGTAGACATGGGATAGTTAATCCCACACATGCACTCTTCAAATTTTGAAGTTCAAAGCTTTTTTCTGGAAAGATGGAAAAAATTTGAATAACTTGAAAAATGAGGTCAATTCTTTTTCTAATCAAATTATAATAATATACCTCTTGTCCTTGTTATCAATTAAATGTTAGCCTAGGATCAATATTTTGCATATTTCAAAATTCCCATCCGACAAAATAATAAATATTTTTCCCCTCCAAGATCATTTGGGTTGTTAAAAAGACCCATTTGTCGAATGAGGGTTGATTTTGTGTATTTTGTATGTCACTACTATAACCAAAAGTTTTTCTACATCCTATTTAGTCTTAAATGCTTGTGCACGAGCTTGAAATGAACATAACAATAACCTTCCTTATGACTAACCTGTGGAATGAGATGCAACACATGATAAAATGAATCATTCTCTCCTAGAATCTTCCATTGAACATCGCCAGAACTCGATCACTTCCACAAATCCAGTCTGCGCCGGTAGCCTTGCAGCAGCCAATGTGGACTCAGTGAAAGCGGCCGTACTTCATGAGATGATGTGTGAGACTGGCTCAGAGTCTGTCGTTGTCGGTGTAGACAAGGTCTTTGCCGGATCTGTCCGCCTCGATGGAGAGGCCATAGTGGACTTTGTTAAGGCCCTCTGTCTCGTCTCTAGGGAAGAGTTATCTTTGAGCCAGCCGAGAATATTTAGTCTGCAGAAACTTGTCGAAATCTCCTACTACAACATGGGCCGCATCCGTCTGCAATGGTCCAGAATCTGGGAGCATATCGGTCAGCACTTCACCAACGCTGGCAAGTCGACCAATATTGATGTGGCCATCTTTGTTCTCGACTCTCTTAGACAGTTATCAGCAAAGTTGATTGAAAAGGGAGAGCTGCCGAATTATCATTTTCAAAAGGAATTCCTTAGGTATTTTAATCATTTTGATCTATTAGCAGCTTTCAGCAAATCAGTTTCATGTTTGAAAAAATATCTAACCAATGAGAGAGGTCCAGAAAAGATTATAGTTTTGCATATCTTTTGTCATACAGTGTCATATGTCCTCTCCTGTTTCGCGAAAGTCAACCCCACTTTTTTCATTCTAGATTTTGGTATCAGTACTTACAAGTAGTATGGGGTTAAAATACCAAGTTATGGTAATAAATACAAATCAGTCAGCCCCTAGTCAGTAAATTTGGGTCGTAATCAACTTTTTTTATAAGTTTTATTAAAAAGGTCACAAATTGTTCAGCTTTTCAATGAGATCTAGAGCTAAGTCGATCATAAAAATAGGTTGAAAACTCATTCTATTCTATATAAAGGCCTTTTGTGAACATTCTCGAGAATGACCGTACAATCCCATATGAAGTTGAAGACATGGTAGTCAGATGTGTCAGTCAGTTGGTCCACAGTCAGAATGATAACATCTTCTCTGGATGGAGCAATATATTCAACGTCTTTCAAAAGATTGCCACCACCCAACATGAGCAGATTATCGACATTGCCTTCAAGAGTTGCTCCTTTGTCATTACTAATTTACTAGCGAAGCGATTCGAGTACTTTACTGACTCATTTCCAGTGAGTTTAATTCATCTAAGTTTCAGAGTCTTGATGGAGGAATAATTTATCTTAAAATTGAGATTTTCAAGTCCAATCATATTTGGAAATACTGTAAATCGACAGTCGAATGGTCTTGGTTTTTGAAAATTAGTATTAGATCAAGAATAAGAATTGTGTTCTCTATACTTTAAAGTAAGAGATGGAAATAAGAGACTCCCAAATGACGGAATAAAG
Source organism: Gyrodactylus salaris (assembly GCA_000715275.1). NCBI lineage: Eukaryota > Metazoa > Platyhelminthes > Monogenea > Gyrodactylidea > Gyrodactylidae > Gyrodactylus > Gyrodactylus salaris. The sequence continues at coordinate 9,094 of JJOG01002620.1, forward strand.
TTGTGAAAAGGTTTTATTGACTAGACGTTAGATCATTCCCTTCTTCAGTTGTCTTGCAAAACATGTCGAGTTCTTTTACCGACCTCAGTTGATAAACCTGTTTCAAACTAGCATTGGTCATTGGCCTAGATTATTATATTTGCACTTCCAGCATACATCAACCCTTAGCGAGACTCTCCACATTGTCAAGAAAAATAATTTCAAATATCAAAGATGTGGTGTTAGCATATTTAATAGGACTTGATTAAATCTTTTAGGTTCTTGTCAAAGCCCTCGCAGATTTTGCTTGCAATCTCCGCTTCCAAGACATTTCGATGGAAGCGATCCGCCAACTGAGGGTCTGCGCAAAGCTCGTAGACGAGTTAGGCGAGTCATTCGTCATCGCTGGTATGAAGAACCGCCAGAAGGCACTCTTGATATCGCAAAAGAAGAATGAAACCAACTACGACACAATACCCAGTGTCACTGGCTGCCTAACAGAGCCGGAAGATTACATTTGGATCAACGGTTGGATGCCTGTCCTATGTGAACTGTTCAGAATCATCAACAGGTTCGTTAATCTACAAGTTTCATTTTCATCAAGGTATTTATCCACCATTGTATAGGCTTTTAGAAAATCCCATTTTCAACTTGATCGATCGATTATCATGCCTTCTACGAATCTTTAAAAGTCACGATAAATTGAGAATAATGTTGTTATAATCTTTGTCAAAGTGCCATTCTCTAGAGCAGGGGTGTCAATTTATTCTCTCAATTGTGCACTTTCTTCCGCAACACTAGTGTCACAAGGCGGGTAGGAGGGTTAAACGGATAAAGCTGTCTTGATTCCATTAATCCCGAGTTAGCAGATTCTGCTATATTCGATGTCAAGTTTCCAAATCTGCATACTTGAAACGCGTATTCGGCCCAGTTTTGATCTGGGTAGAAGGTGTGAAAAAAACTCTACAATATACCCTTCATTTTCTGTGACAGAACACCTTGAATCTGCTTAAAAAAAGGGGACGACCAAAGTTGAAAAGATCGGCCTCTGAAAGTATTTTTCTAAACTTATATTGTGTAGCTAGATATATTGGTCTATCCTATAGCTTTCGATAAAAAGAACAAGAAAATGTCGTAAAAAGTAAATGATACCGAAAATAATACATTGTTGTTGAAATAATACGAAATAATATTACATATTCAATTCTGGACCCTGAGAAACAAAATTGTATTTACATTTTTGAGCTCTGTATGAAAAGTCGGTGTGTAAAATAACTCATCTGATAACGGCCTCCTTGAGGAATATAAATTGAACAAAATAAACCTGTATTCACACTTTTTTTACTAAATTTAGCTGTAAACTTGACGTGAGAACCCGCGGTTTAACCGTCTTCTTTGAGATAATCAAGACTTTTGGCTCAAACTTTCGCGAGAAATGGTGGAATGAAACGTTCAACGTCATCTTTTGTGTATTCACCCAAATACGAAGCGACGAAATCTTCCCGCAAATTGACGACTCTGGTGAGTAGCCCACTTTCAAATATGTCCATTCTCCTCCACTATGATTGGCTTTGTAAATTTGCTTAATTAATTTCTAGAGCGAGATAAGAGTAAGCTTGATAATTTCCTTTTTTCATGGTTCCTATGTTAAACTACTTATTTCCTAAATCATTCTACCCTCTTTATATGAACTATTCCTCACGAGTGTTGATTTAATATGAAACCTTTATTAGAACTCCTCGAGCGACGTCTCGGAATATGGCCGTTATCGGACACTTCAAAGATTATGACACCGTTGAAGATGCGTTTCTACAACGCTGATCGTCATGAATGGATGAACACGACATGTAATCACACCCTCTATTCGGTCGTTGATGTCTTTACACAATATTACGATCAATTGCATGTTCTATTCTTGAGTAAGTTCTTCTCTTTCCGAGATAAGAGGGTTTTTACACTCAAGAATTTAAATGTGTTTAATCATGCTCCTTCCCACAGTATCCAAGGGAAATTTTTACAGAGTCGTATTATAAGATATGATTTTTAACTTGAACGATAATACTTTGCATTGGGCTTATTGCCGGTACTGTTCAGCTCATGTCTGGTATGAGTTTTTTAGTGCTCTCAAAAATAAAACTGTATTGTGCTAATCTTAATTAAATTTTATCTAGATGATCTATACTCTCAATTGCACTGGTGCTGCTTACAGGACCATGAACAGCTGGCGAGATCCGGAACCTCCTGCCTAGAGACTCTGGTTGTCTCAAATGGTAAAAAGTTTACAGAGCCCATTTGGAATGAAACTGTCGAGTTGTTCCTCAAGTTGTTTAAGGAAACTGAGCCGCGGGACTTGATGACATGGCGTCCAGTGAGTTTGCTCATGGGTTTTTTAAAGGAAATTGCGTTGATTATACTCAAGTTCAATTTAAAGATGAACCTTTTATGTAGCTTGGGTGCATTTATGAAGTTTCATGCACTAGGCAAATTTTCTATAATTTTAAGTCTGCTCATTAATGTGATGGCATACAATCTTTATTTTCCTATTTTTAGCCCATGGGTAACGACCAAAAGTACGTTGTTGACGCGCAACAATACAATGAGACATTTGTGCCCATTCTCATTCGTTGCATTGTGCAAAATGAATTAATTCAGGCTATTGACAATGTTATTTTCGGGGCCGCACATAACAAGGAAGAAGATCATCAATACCTCATGATGTGGACCCACGCATCCGACAATGAGAATTGTGAAATTGGTCAAAATTGTGAGTTTTCGAAAATAACGCTATTTTCTTTCACTCTAATTAAAACAAAAAATTATTTTTATAAAACATTTTTTTATCTTAGTAACAAAATTGGCGGAAGAATACACAACAGATGGAAGGAAATGGTTTTTTGCATTAACTGCCAACGAAAAACTAGACAAAATACCTCGAAAGATATCCTTCCATGTCAATAGCGAATATAACATTGACAAATTGTCTTCAAATGGAACACTAGAGTTCCTCTCCACTGAGCGCAAAGATAGGGCTCTATTTAGTTGTCTAAAATCGGAGCAACTATTCTCTATCGCCAAGGCGCTATTGGAGAGCCATGACTTTGCCAAGAGGTTCAACGTTGATAATGAACAGCGCAATTTGATCTGGGAAGCTGGTTAGTTCCCTCACTAATTACTGAGCCATCTTTCTTAAAATAATTTTGAGCAAAGCTCTTTTAAATTAGTTTGAATTTTATTTAGCGGACCTGACAAAGGTCATATAATCAAAAACTTGAACTTTAGATCTAACCATTTTTTCAATGTCTCTTGGCAAGAAATTTTACCAAAAAATATTTAATTTAAGGTCTCCGCCTAAAGTCAAAGCCGAACCTAATCAATCAAGAGGTCCATAGTCTATCATGTGCCATAAGGATCCTCTTCTTGTTGGCCTACAAAAGTGAGATAAAAGACAAGGCTGAAGCATTCCTAATCGAGACAATTCAGGCATCAATACAGCACTTTTACGAAATGGAAAACCAAGTGCACAAGTCTTCATTCCAGCCGATAATTGTCTTGATCCTAACGAGAATCCTCTGCATGGAAGATGCTAAAATGTTTGAGAGATTTCTCCACGGCCGCACCTACTCCCTCATCACACACGCCCTCATGTTCTCGCGCATGGAAAAGTTGGAGGATAAGCACTACTCTAAGCAGATCATTCCCACTTTCTCTATAATCACTGCACTCGTGGAGTCTGTGCTGCATAGACTAGGTCATGTCAAGGGCATTCTCTAACATGCCAACCATATCTTGATTGACATAGAATTTATTTTTTGATTTATTTCCCTGGCTGTGAAAGAAACCAATGTTATGCATCTCTCTATGTTTAAGGTTATATAGTATGTAATATATACTGTCTGTATGTATGAAAAAAGAGACCACATTCATTAGATTTTTTAATATCTCAAAATCTGAATTCTTCAAGATTTTTTTAATATAAATTTTTTTTCATTAAAAGATATGTTATTATCAAAGTAGGAATTTACACATTTTTATTGCACACAACCTCAAGCTTCAATCTTTTCCGCCTCCATCTCTTCAGCTTCGCTCTCCTCTTCCCCAGAGTCCATTTTGAGATCCACCTTTGGCTCTGGATCAATCACTCCGAGGCCAGTTTCACTGCACTTTTTAAAGACATTTCTAAACCTCTTTTGAGTCCTACTGTACTCAAGACTGACAGTCTTTTGAGATTTCTGCAACATCAATTTGGCTGCGGCGTTTTCTGGATGACTCGACAGGCACTTGTCAAAGTACTTGCAGGCTTCTTCATGGTCGCCGAATGTAGCCTTGATACTTCCCATTCTAAAGAGGGATTTCTCATTCGTTCTATCCAGCTCCAACGTCTTTTTACAATAGCTTTCACATTCTTCCAGATTGTTAATCTTGAAGTAGGCTAGAGCCATGTTTGTAAAGAGCTTAGTCTTGTAATCATTCAAGGCATCGTTCTCGTCAGGTTGGCCCGGTGTGAGATAGATTATCTCATCTTCAATTCTCTTGTAAATCTCAAGGCAAATTGAGAATTTTGCCTTTTTAAAGTAGTCATTCGCCCGATTCTTCATACTATCAGCATGTTGGATTTGCTCTTTAAACGTCTTGTGAGAGTTTATTCTAGGAACCTTGTCAAAGGACTTTACAACAACCTCATAAGAGGTAGAGTTTGAGTCATCACCGCTTTCCTTGGAGTGTCTACACTTGACAATGGCCTTCTCTCCAGGGTACATTTGGCGGAGAGCTACATCAATCCCAGCTGGAACGTTGGACGCCACTGGATCCCCAAGAGAGTAGGTGACAGTCTTGGACTCTTCTTCTAGTAAGAGATTCTTAAAGGAAATTGTGATTGTCGAGCCAGCCAAAGGTGGAGCGATCGTCTCGCCTTGTTCAATGACAGACTTTGTAACCGACATGTCTTTCTCCATGGAGACATCTTCTCCGTCGAAGCCAAACATTTCAATGTCGAATTTTCGTGTCTCTCCGTCGTTGTAGCCATACTCTGGAGAGCAGATGAGATCGCATCTTTCGCCAACGCACATTGTAGCAACGGTTTTGTCCCAGGCAGAGATTACTTCGCCCTTGCCTAAAGTAAAGCTAAACTTTGAGTCTCTCTTTCTGCTTGAGTCGAATTCTTCGCCATCCTTTTCGCCGCCGAGATATGTTCCGACGTAGTGGACGTGGACCTTGTCACCTTTGACAGCGCATAGTTTTGTCTTGCCTTCTTTGATTATCTTCTTGAGAACTCCACGATCCTCGGTGAGAGCAGTGTAGTCAGAGTAATCTGTGGTCATTAGAGAAGCTTCGAGAAATTAATAAATCTTTAAAAGTTTTATTAAAACATTTCTAAAACCATTCGTTTCTAGTTGTGTTTGATTACACTGCAGATTTAAATGGAAAAGTCTAAAGATGATCTGCAGGCTTTATTCAAAAAGATTGGTGAAATCCACGAGGAATTCTGCAAGCTCAAGACAGACGAAGAGAAGCTAAAGTTTCTTGCAGGAAAGTGTGTAACTTTGACGAATTCACGCAAGAATAATGAAAAGAGAATCTTTGATCTGGAAGACAAAAACAAATATGTAATTTATTGGCTTATATATATTTAGTTACTCGCTGAATGCCAACAAGTCAGAGATGAATACTCCAAGCTCTTTGCCAGAAAAGAAAAGTTGGAAAATTTAAGCCGCGAATTACAAAAACACTCTAGTCTCATCCGTGAGGAGAATCTGGAGAGGATCAAGAAAGAGGAAGAGATTAGAAAGGAGGTCGCAAACAAGTTTCAGACTAGCATCGACGAAATACAGAAGCATTTAAACGAATACGAAGAGAGAAACAGCTCTCTGAGAAAGGAGAATGAAGACTTGGCAGTTAGGCTCAATGAAATCGCCACACAAATCCAATCCAAAGACAATCACACTCAAAAGGTGATTGAGACAAAGTCTCTTGAATCAAAGTTGTCAGAAGCGAAATTGCATCAGGCAAAGTGCATCTTGGAGCAGGAAAAATTGAAGACTGCTCAATTCACGCAGGTCAAAGAAACTGAGATAAAGATGCTCATCGATAGCCTTGATAAGCATAAAAAGGTTGAGGACAAGATGCGTGAGCAAATCGAATTCTACAAGGAAAAGTACGAAGGTTTCACCAAGAATCTCAGAAATAGCAACGCCATCTTTGAGTCTGCGAAGAAGGACATGGAGAAGTTGACTATGAAAACTAAAAAAGCGGAAAGTGAGACTATCGAATGGATCGGCAAGTATCAAATTAGCCAGGAAAAGTACTCAAAAATGTTGACTGAATTTAGCGCCCTAGAAGAGGAAACGAATAAAAAGGATAAACAGATTGAAGCTCTCTCGAGTCTCTGTCGGACGCTGACAGCTAACAAGAAATCTGCGGACGTTGCAGTTAATCAGTCGTGAATTAAATTATATTTAGGTGACTTTAATGTAGACCCCCTTTTTATCGTGTGTCAAATTTTATTCAACAGCGCATATCCTTTTTTATTTGCTTTAATCTCTAAATAAACAACCTCTTTCAGTAATTCTCGAATTAATCTTTCTTACTCTTAATGGCTGTAAAAATTGAATTCAGGTCTAAAGAAATAGACACTACCCAGAAATTATAGGATAGTAGTGTGAATTAAAATTTATTCAATAACCTGTATTTTTTCATTCAAAACATGATTTATCTTCTCTAAATCTGTCTGATATCCTGGATACTGAAGGAATGGGCCAAATTTTACAATCAACTTTTCTCTGAGTTCAAACAAAAGAGGTGAATTTTCAAATTCCTTGAGCTGCTTAATGAATCCAATGTTGGGCTTTATTAGAGGTCTACACGATTTCACATATTTAAATGCATCCTCAAATGTGTAATTGTACACTGTCATTACGTAGGCGATTGTCAGAGAGGCACTTCTCGATAAACCCAATTGACTTGAGGAATCTAGGTAAATTCAAATTAATTTACCAATGAACGAGAACCTTTCCGTTCAATCGAACAGAATGAATAAAATAAAAGGCTTCTTCAAATGATTTGGTAATGGTCTCTTTTGGGCTATCTATTGCCAAGAGAAGGCAGTGTTCAAAATGCGGGTCCTAGATAAGATACAAAATTAGTCTCAATCTATAAGTTATAGACTATAACCATTAACTTTTAAGAGTTGACTTACAACAGACATGGTCTTGTGGATTATCGAGCAAATACTTGTGACATTGATTTCTATGAGATACTTTTTAGATCGAGCAGCAAAAACGTTACCAAGGTAAAGAGTATCAAAAAGACAAGAAATGGAGTTAATCATATAAAAATAATATCTATATAAAATTGATAATATCAATTTGAAAATTAGATTCCGAATAACAAAAAACAACCAAAGTAATGCTTGCAAAGCTTGTTAATCTAATTACAAGATTGAAGTTTAAATTCATACTGTCATTGACTCAAAATGCAACAAGAAGCATTAAGTCCATATGACAAACAAAACTTTTTTATTTTCATATTCTTCAACTGGGTTGGAGGCGTTGTGCAGAAATGTAAAAAGGGATATCTCGACCATTCTGATCTTCCGCCTCTACCGAGGTCTTATAGATCCACAAATCTGAGTAATCGCCTATTCGAATCATGGGGGCGACAATTGGGTAAAAAGCGACCAAGCTTTGTCGCAGCTGTAGCTTCAACCTTTAGATCTAATCTTATGAAATCGGCGTTATTTGGTTTTATTGATATCTTTGAATTCACCATGAGACCATTGATAATCAGTTGGATTCTTGTTGAATTTCGTCATATCAACGAGGGGGAGCATTTTAAAAACCTTCTCATTGGCTTTGCAGTGCTCATGCTTAATTTATGCATTGGAGTTTACGTCCGAAATCTTTACTTTCACCAAGTATTCGATTCTGGAATGCTCTTAAGAATTTCTGTCTCCTCACTCATCTTCAGAAAAGTACGTTAATCTTTTAATCTTCACTTTTAGACTCTCACCCTTAACCAAAAGTCAATTGCACAATCCTCCTCTGGCCAGATAATGAACCTTTTTACTGGAGATACAAAGAAACTGGAAATTGTAATCAATTTTATACTGTAATTGATATTTTAGTCCTTTGCATTCATCAACTATCTCTGGCTGGGATTCATTCAGGCGATCGCTGTGCTAATTCTATTATATTCCTATTCCAAATTCATTGCATTCCTTTCAATAGGTGTAATGTTGACTTTTGTATTTATTCAAATCATAAATGGAAATATCTACGCCAGAATAAAGTAAGCTCTCGGCTCAATAATTCGAAAATTCTAGATTAAAAGCTGCCATACAGACAGATAAACGAGTGAAGTTGCTATCCAATGTAATAAGTGGAATAAAGGCCATCAAAGTCTACTGTTGGGAGGACATGTTTATCAACTTTGTGGGAGAGAGTCGAAAGTGGGTTTGATTTATTCTGATTTGAACTTAAGGAAAGAAATCGACCAATTCTATCTAAGCCGATTCTCTCAGACCTTTCAATTCTCACAACTTGTCTACCAACCAAAGATTGCGATGCTTCTACTTTTTGTTTCTGTATTGTACATTTTCCAAGAGAATCCCCTTGTAGCCTTGAGCAGTGATCAGGTTATAATTGTCTTTGGCCTAATCAACTCTCTGTTCCTATCTCTAACCCTATATACACCGGTTGCAATTCAATATCTTGTCGAGACCCTGGTAACGTTGAAGAGGATTCGAACCTTCCTATTGATTAAAGATGACAGCTCTGAGAAATTTCCCAAGTTCATTGAGAACGAACCCAAGATGTTGGTTATCAAGCAGGTTAATGCTACATGGGCCAGCGCTGAAGATAGAAAACATCGAAGTACTCTTATTAATATCAACCTTGAAATACGCAAACCAATGGTCTTGGCTGTGATCGGCTCAGTTGGCGCGGGAAAGTCATCGCTTGCACAGTTAATTCTCGGGGAATTGCCGTATTTTACTGGAGAAGTTGATAGGTCAAAGTCAATTTCATACTTGAGTCAACAGGCCTGGCTCTATCCCAGTACAATTCGTGATAATATCCTCTGTGGAGCGGAAATGGACCAGGAGCGCTATCTAGAGGTTCTCAAAGTTACAACTCTAGAAACAGTAAGCTATCCAAATGTGTTATACTCTTTTAGGATTGTAATAGAATGCCCCTGGGAGACTTTACGTTGGTTGGCGAGCGTGGCGTGAGTCTGAGTGGTGGTCAAAAGGCCAGAATTGGACTGGCCAGAGCGGTCTACTCAAGGAGTTCCATTGTCATCTTGGATGATCCGTTAGCAGCGGTTGACGCTAAAGTGCTAAATCACATCTTTGATGAGTGTATAAAAAAGTTCCTTTCCGATAGAATTGTAATTTTGGTTACTAACCAATTGCATTTGATGAAGAAAATGGATATGATTGTACTCATGAAAGATGTACGTTAGAAGTTAGAGCATAGAAAGTTACACTATTTTAATTTCCTTCTATTCTAACATTACAGGGAAAGATTGAGAGAAAAGGGACCTATCAACAGTTACTGAAATCTGGCGTAAACTTTGAGACATTAACGATGAACTTTGAAGAGGAACGTTGTCTTTCACGAAGTTCATCCGTTAATCATGCTGACATTGGCTTTGAGAAAAAGTTTAGCATTGCGTCATCTATTTTGTCAGACTTTCAAAATGAATGCGAATTTGTTAGTGACATGGAAAATATGCAGAGACCAAGGATTCTTTATGCCAGGGTGAGTATTCATTGTAAATACAGCTAAAGATTATGATTTTAATGACGATGAATCTCAAAAAAATGGTTTCTATTACCCTGATATAAATAGAATAGTTGATTCTAGAAATATTCACTACAATAAAAAGTCATTCTGTTGATTGAAGTTATCGAAAAATAAGGAGGTGTGTTGCAAAAACGTTAAAAATATTTTATTCACTATAGAAAAACCTGCGATCCTCATCACGATTGAAAAAGATTGATCCAGAAGATGTAGAACCAAAGGTTATGGAAACCCTTGAAGGGGAAGACGACTACAAGATTGACGAATTCAAAGACGAAGGAGAGACTGAAGCTGAAAAGAGGGGTTATGGTTCAATCTCATTTGGCCTCTACTACAGATATCTCACTCTTGGCTCAGGATTCCTCGGCTTCGTCGCAATAGTCGTCCTATTTCTATCCACGATAACTCTATACGGAGCTGTCGACTTCTGGATTGCAAAGTGGACTAATAAAATCGACTTGATGAATCTTCGTAATATCACCGATAAGGACGCAGTGTTGGATGATAACTTCTTTCCAAGCAATGAAAAGGCTGTATTCATTCTCCTCTATATCATTATCGCCCTCATGATATTGAGTACGCTTCGTTCGTTGGTATTTTTGAGGGTAAGTGACGTTTAAAGGGATTTCTGTAAAAGTTGATAGAATCTTCATGAGGTTAACAATTTTTATTGAGAAAGCCATGATTAAGGCACTTTTCCCTTCTATGAAAACATTGAACAAGTTTGAGTACTATACTCATACGTCTTTCAGTTGGTAGGGAGCGGGGATAGCTGTATTGATGAGTTCTGATAGGACGAAATACAGTATCTACAGATTCCTCACTTTATCTTTGAATGTGTATTGACTTATAGTACCAATGAAAACAATGACTCCCTCAGACACCTACTAATGAGTATATTACTTGTTAGTAAAGTCCCATCAAAACTAGTGAATTGGGAACTTATTGTACACTCGCGCTGTAGTTAGAGCGTTCTCACTAAACTACATGGTTACCGAATTTGAATCCCATTCAGGAGTTCGGTGAACATTGTCCTACTGACGAGACTTGATAGGTCGAAATATGTCTAGGAACAGTTTTTGCCATATTTCAAGTCATTAATTAAAACCATAAATTAATTATAAAGAATGCTTTATTAACTCAAATCAGCCTGTCGAGTGAAATAACAATTTCTCAATAGTTTTCATTCCTCTTGCTTCTCACAGGTACTAACAAAGTCCGCAAAAGTCCTACATAAACGTATGATAACATCGATGATGAAAACCCGAATGGTCTTCTTCGAGACGAATAATTCCGGTGAATTGAAAGCATAAAATTTTATAATTAAAAGTTCTTTAACAAACATGAAACAATCTAGGTCGCATACTGAATAGATTTTCAAATGACATATCCCAGATAGATGATGCATTACCGTTCAACTTTCATGATTGCATCCAGGTAACTTTATGAGTCAATCAAAATTCAAATCCTATTGGGCCTGTAGATTGCTGCACCTGAAGTGATTAAACCACGAAACGGCTCATTGCACACTCTCGAAAGAGATTTACAATTTTCATAAACTATTATTACCTTTCAAGTGCTGTCTAGTGACCCTGGAGTATCTGTGCTCATCAGCCCTGGCTAGTTACTATCTGTTATTGGCGATAATTCCGTTGGGCGCAATTTTCTTCTTTTACAGACAAAAGTATTTGAAATTGATTCGGGACTTGAATCGGTTAGACTCGCTCGGTTAGTTGAAAAGATGGATTTACCACCAAGTCAATTAAAATCAAGACTTATCACACCAGAGTGACCCGTTACGAATATTTTCTCTTCAAATTACATTCACAGGTTTTTACTCTTAAGTCTTTGTAGCTTTTTCAAAGACGGTTGATATGGGTTTAAAATCAAAACTACTCTAAAACAGCGCATATTACAGAAGGATCCTTATTAGTGAATGTCAAATATTAATCTAGGCGATTGGCTTAATATCAAAAATTGTTATTTCTAATAGCGAGAAGTCCACTGTTAACCCATCTATCGGTTACAATAAATGGTCTTGCTAGCATTCGCATCATGGATCTCTCCAAAGAGAGGATGAGCACCCTCTACAAACATTTCGATTACCACTCACAGGCTTCTTATATGTACTTGGCGTCGGGCCGGTGGCTAGCGATTCGATTAGACTCCCTTTGTCTATTATTCAATTTGCTCGTCATCATATCTGGACTCTACCTTGGGAAGTATCAGGGACTCAAGTCAGGAGACTTTGGTATTGTCCTTACACTGGGAACATTTCTGATCGGGATTGCACAATGGACTGTGCGTCAGAGTTGTGAAGTGGAAAATCAGGTAAATGCATTTATTATTCAATGTCATGTAGACTCTTCCAACTAAGATAGCATTTATTTTACATTAAGCAAAATAGATTTATAGAACTTTGAATCAAGTTTGAAGAATATGTAGTTACTTTGCTAAGAATTGAACATGATTGAAATGTAATTGGAAATAACTTCAACTAGATGGTCTGTGTTGAAAGGGCATTTGAGTATACAAAGCTGAAATCAGAAGAGGATACAAAATATGGCGACGAGTCAGGCCAAAAGTTCCAACCCATATCTCAATCTCAATGTGAACTCCTGGAAAACGATTTGTAAGAAAGATAGGTTTTCTAGTATTTGCACAAAATTTCTTATTTGAGCCATAAAGAGGAATCTTCACACAAAAATAAAAATATTGGCCTTAAGGATTAAATGAGCATTAGATTTTTTATTTTTAAAGATTTTTATAACGTTTAAAAAAGCATTGAAAGTCCAGATAATTCCGACCAATCCTGGTTGACGAGATTTTTGTAAAACTAATTTCTTAAATTATCTTTAGTGTCAAGACAAATAACATTGGTGCGCCACAGGACTGGCCTTCATTAGGTCGAATTGAGTTTCACGACGTATGGATGAAATACAGTTCAACAGCCAACTTTGCTCTATCTGGCGTGGATCTCAAGATTAAGAGTGGCGATAAAATCGGCATCGTCGGCAGAACCGGCGCAGGCAAGTCCACACTAGTCAGTTGCATCTTCCGGCTTGTCGAGCTACACCGTGGGAGAGTTATCATTGACGGTCTAGATTTGTATGATCTCAACCTGAAGGAGATCCGAACGCGAATCTCCATTATCCCGCAAGACCCGATCGTCTTTTCTGGGACAATCAGATCGAATCTAGATCCATCAGGTGCATATTCGGACCAGGCCCTTTTGAAGGCACTAAGGGCAGTTGAGTTGAGTAACCTTGTTGAGTCGTACGCTGATGGTCTCAACTATCCAATCTCTGAGGAAGGAGCTAATTTGAGTATAGGACAACGTCAGTTGCTTTCTCTAGCGAGAGCCATCTTGAGGGGCAACAAAATCCTAGTTGTCGATGAGGCTACAGCGAATGTTGACCCTATGTGAGTTTAGCCATTTAAATGATGCTTTCTATATTGAGTTTCTTGACTACCTGGATTGCGTCAAGGTTTTTGAGTTCCCATCTTGAGGGCAAATTTTGATGGCTAAATTTGTGTACTCTTGTTGTAGATATTGGACATTTTCAAAAAATGTATATTTTTAGAACTGATGGAATTATACAAAAGACGATCAGGAGAGAGTTCAAGACATGTACTGTCATCACAATAGCCCATCGTCTGCACACTGTTATGGACTCAGATAAGATTGTTGTCATGGACTCTGGCAAAGTGGCAGAGTACGAGCATCCGTATGCATTGCTCAAGGGAGTTGATAAGTCAAGTGACCTGCGTGAAATTGCCAAATATGACAACAACTTCAAAGTTACTGGGACTAGCCTCCTGGCCAGTCTGGTCCTTCAGACCGGGGAGGAAGAGTCAAGGAAATTGTGTAATGTGGCCAGAATGACCCTGATCAACTGAGTCGTTGGTCGATAATTCTTGTAGTGATCTTTAATTTCAAATAAATTACTTCTCATGAAACTTGAAACGATTTTCAGCAACTCTTCTAAAATCAGGAATACGTTGTCATCTTGCTTTATATCCAACTTAGATATTGCACTCTTATTAGCGTTCAAACATGCTGAAGGGTTTTGTGAAATCATGAGCTCATTTGATTATGTCCAACTAGTCTTTATTTTGTAAATTTTTTTCCTTTGGTACGCACTGAAATAAAGCTGAACATTTAGAATAATATTCTCTGAACTAGATTTGATTCATGTTTATGTAGAGATTTACTTAAAGGTGCATTATTTATTTGAATAAACGAATTTCTTAACTATCAGTAGATATATTTAACAGAAGTATGAAGAAATTCACATACCGAGCCATATACACGTTTCGTCTTCTTCAAGACCCATCAGTAGGGATACCAAATGCATATTTCTTTTTAAATTATGCATATTTAGACATTTTGCATATTTCTAAGATTACTGTGCATATTTTCCAGAAAGGAATGCATATTTTGGGTAGCCCTGCCCATCAGTATAGCTCAGGTTAAAATTAAAAATGAATTCTTAACTCTTCATTTGAATTCAATGAATTTCTCTGCTAATGGCGTAGTCATTTCTGTTGAACAAGCTTCTAATAGTCTCAACTCAAATTTCCAAACATCTATGTTTGGTAATCATCAAATTTGGCGAATCGTCGTTAATTCGTTTGTTTGACAGTTGTCTATGAATTCGGGCCTGTATTAGATTAATCTTCGACATGTTTCTTGGTCTAAGCTTGATGAGTCGGTCTTTCTTATGAAATCATGAACATCACTTCAAACTTGAGTTGTTTGGTAGTCATCACCGGACAAAACGCGTATATGGCTGGTTAAATGAAGGTCTTTGTAAACGAAAGAATTGGTTTGCCCTAATAACCATGAATATCAGTAGATAAACTTTCATCATAAGAAAACCTCCCAAAGTTTTAGTTGGAAATTTTTATTATTTCAGTGCGTATCTAAGGAGAAAACGTGTCGCGCCTAGATTTAAACTAAATATCATCTTTATTAAAGGCGAATCTCTAAATTCATACGGCAAAACAGCCACATGGTTTGGTTACAGTTCGATTTTGTAATTAATCGTTCCGTATAAGAACACACTTTTGAACGATTCTTATTGGCTTTTAAAATAACAACCAATTAAATTAACCAATCAGATTAGAGGATTACTCTAGGTTTTCGATCAAAAATATACATTTTTACAATTTATTGAACAAAAAATGTATTTTATGAGTAGTGCTTACATCACTCTAACGGTAAGTTTAAGTAAATTATCATAAGCACTGCTCTACGATGAAGGAGAATAGGTTCCGGTGATATCAATATAATTGAGTAGAAGGATAACTTCTATTCCCACGAGGTGAGAGAATCAGTTCACATGAGAATAGAGGTTGATAGGCACATTGTCCAGTCTTTGGCTGCTGAACAGAGTAGACAAGACAGCTAAAAGTTCATAATTACTGCTAATAGCCTGTAAATTGAGTGTAAGCTTGCAGACAAAATAATTTATTCAGTAGAAAATTACAATAAGATATATTATCAAAAGTGTCAATCAAAGGACTTTCCGCCAGATTTTTAGAAAAAAAAGCCTCGCTAATTGTCATTAGATATTCATTTGAGTTGATTTTCATTCGTATAATGTTACCTCGTCTATATTGAAATATATTTTCACACAACTCTATAGTTCTTTGATAATTAGAGAAACTCGAGTATCAGTAAATCATTAGCTGAATAAGAGAAGCAACCTTCTCAAATGAAAGTAGTTAACAGATGAAATAGTTCCTAATTAATTGACTTTCTTATTCTTGTTATTTGAAATATGGCAAGAACTATTCCTAGGCATGTCTCCAACATCCCACGTCAGCAGGACTACTCCTGAATGGGATTCGAACTATTCAGTCTAATTACTCCAAGAATTGCTTATCAAATAAGCATATTTAGTCACTGTATTATAGAACATGCCATTGTTAATGCTCAAAGAAAAATAATTATTTCCATCAAGTTTATTGTAAGTAACTGAATGTTTATTTGAAAAGAATTCGTAAGCAGTTTTTAATGATTGAAATATATATCTCGACTAATCTCATTAGTCATAATTAATGGTAATTATCAAAATCATAGTTCTATAGTTCATGTTAAATAAATAACATCTACACTTGTTATTAATATGAAAATTTAAACTCCACTTATTCATAATAATTTCAACTAGACTGTCCTATAGGTTGTAATAATAATGTCTACCCCTCCACTTGATTGTGATAATAACCCTAGTTTTAATAGGTTAAATATAACGGCTTAGTTTGGACTCAAGAGTAAGGCTTGTCTTTTTCTATGAAGAAGGATACTTTTATTCAATGATTAGAACCGTTCCGGGATAGAGGGCAATTTTCAGAAAAATCTCATACATTTTTTTCTCAAACGGTTTATTATAATGTCTTGATAATGAGAAAATATCACATGAACATAATAAAAAAACTGGAATTCTTCTCATAATTGAAGGACAGTTTTTCAATGTCAATCATCGTCTTCAGACTCTTATGGTGTGCAATACACAGTGTTTATAAGAACTTGTAAACTCTAATGAAGCACCCTGCAAATATGAAATCCCTGAAACTTTATTTTAAATATAAAAGCAGAATCATACTACTTCTTAGTAAGTTGATTAAAAGTCTGGAAAGTAATTTAAAGATCAGCATTGATATAATCCATCTCTAATCTCGATCACTGATGTTTATTTTCTAATCAAGATTCTGTTCAGCTTCTAAATATCAATTAATAAACAATTAATCATTTATTTATGATAAGAAATTCTAAAAAAAGCTAAATCTCTACTCTTTTGTAGAAATACACATAAATACATGGTCTGATTGACAATGGAAAGTTATAAGGGCAACTCTTATCGTATGTATCCTTCACCATTTTTAGGAAATAACTTTTTTTTTTCTTGACTGAGTTTGATCGCTAATCAAGGTTCATAAAGACACTAATTGCACTTTTTATATTAATCACAATGTTTGTTAGAACTCAAGTATATTCTGCCTTTAAGCATTGACATTTTTTGGCTACCAAATTATCATTCTCAGAAATGTTTTACGTAATAAGCTTGTTTATCTACCAAGGTGAGAATACTTTTGAAATTCTCAAATTGCAATTAGTTCTATTTCATTTGTGATGAATACCTTAGAACCCTCGGACTCAAAATTCTTAATATCAGAGAAAATGTTAGGTTTTCTAATTATCATTATCAGGTCACTCAGAACATATGCTTTATTTTATGCTTTTATATATGCTGAATATGCTCAAAATATGCAAACTTTAATTAATTGTAAATTATGCAAAAAAGAAGAAAATTACAATTACCACTGAGACATTCTAAAAGCTCTCTCTAATCTAAGCTAGTTGAGTTAGAATTAAAATTATCTAATTTCAGGCTTTGCATGATTAAACTTAGAAAGTGCGGTTCTTTAATACAAACATTTTCTTTCAAACATTGTAATCTGTAGAAAATAACTTCCCGTTCTTATGTCTATGATAATGCCATTGTTAGTGTCTATTTCTTGAATCTGGTTCTGATGTTGTCCAGCATTCAGTTGAAGGACTCTCTGAGACTAGAAAGATTAACCCAGTGACTTTGAAAACACAACGATGAGATAATACTTACTAGAATAATCTTCTCTCAAATTCTCAGATTTAGTCTGATCTGAACTCTCTGTTGATTTGTCATATTCAGAGCAGTCTGCTAGAGTCTTATTTTAAACATTTAATGTTTATCGGATGAGTTCTTATTACTGTACACTGTAATTGGGTTTCAAGATCAACCAAGATCTTTATAGTATCTCAGCTGGAGTTTGGACTAACGAACGATGACTTAAAGTTGTCGATAATGGTGTCAGGAACACATTCTCAAAATCCATTCTATTGGAAGGGTTAGTGTCAATTGTCAATAAGTTTTAAGAAGAACTAGACTCCAAAGGTAAAGTCGATGATTCTATGACCTCCTGTGCTCGACCTACAAGGCACAAGCCAAGAAGATTGAATACGTCCAGCCCAACTTTATGAGCTCCTTCGATCAGCCCAATACCAGTCTCCATCATCGCCTACAGATAACAGGTCCAATGAGTGGACTGTACCCCTCATATACCCACCAATAGGCCTGAATTGACAAGACATTCAATACCTTCTTCAAAATGATTATGAAACAACGAATTTCGTATTTAAACCTCTCTGATATGAATGATTTACTTGTCAAGTTTCTCGTTCCTTTTCGATAACTATTAGAAGGTCCCATACAAATTGTGTATGGGTGTTGTAACAATAGATTGCGTAACAACTGAAATAATAATATCATAACGGGATAATACATGAGACTGAGTGCAATAGATACTTGATTTGATAAGTTGTTATAATGCAGTCTATCAGTAACAATGTTTTAAGAATATGACAAAAATTTCTCTTACTTATTGTAAAGAGTATATCACAAAATGAGCTTATTTTCTGGTCGTTGTAAAAAAGTGTTTGTTTGATATACTGTCAGGATCGATTATTCATCTCAACACCGAATTGTCATTCTCACTTTTCACCCTATTCTCTCTATGACTGATAATCAATAGCTGCATTTCGAAAGTGGGATATTAATGCTCATTTGACGCCTTCTGAAGCCGCTCATTTATTGATAGACTTACACAGTGTGTGATTGTAATACGCCGTATTACTCATCACGAGGAGGAAAAGAGATTTATATTTTCTAAAATTATATATTATTGAAAAATGTCAAGATAAAATAAGGATCAGTAAACTAGAAAAAAGGTCAATAATAGGTGCAATAATATTCTTAATATTTGATAGGCTATTTTTAAGGTCAGACACCTAATGAAATTAGTTAGATTTGAGATGTCGAGTGAATCCATGTTGGAATTTCCCTTATAAATAGATTGACTAATAAACCAATGTTGAAAATAGTTTCTTGTCTAAATTCATATTTAAATTATAGAAAAGTGTTTCTCCAGGTTGTACCTCGAGAGGTTAGCATTGAAGGAAATGTGTCATTTTATTTTGAAAGGTGTTTAGAAAGGATTATATAGAGTCCTTCACGTTCCGGTGACGTCTTATGTAGTTGGATTTTCAATAGTGTCAATTTAACACGTAGCATTTCTATCACAAGATATTATTCAAGTCCAATAAATATGAAATCTCATATGGCGTGGGTTCGATTCCGGTCTCCTCCCTCCTTGAAACAAATTTACTATGTGAATAGTTTCTAAAACTTCCTCTCCCATTATATAACCCCTCATGTGAACCCAAAGAGAGTTTGACTCGGCTATGAAACTCAATTCTAAGAAAAAAAAAAAAGTTTCTATATTTTCAATGAGCACATCAGCGCGGCTACCCAATACATTGAGACTGCTCTCCTTTTTGAGTTGAAATCGCATTTCTATTAGGATTATAGTCTCTTGATTCATTTCACATTCTGTAAAAAACTTCTAAAAATTTTAACTGAGCGAGAATTTCATTACTCAGAAGTAGTATGCCAAGTTATTAGTCAGTGACTAGTACAGCTGAAACAAGAAGTGTTTCAAGATAGATCTGAAAATCATCTTGTTTCTTCTAAATACCATTCATTATCTACACCTCTCTCTATAGCTGATGTAATACAGTTATAATAATAAGCTCATTATCACCACTCTAAAAAGTCATCCTCACAGGTAGTGGAAATGCTTAATGTAATGGATATTGCTATTAGATAAACACGCCATATCACTGCGTTTGTAATTACATATCCAGCTGTGCGTGCGTTTTTCTATTTATGAAAAGAGATTAGTTTAAAATTCATTGAGAAGAACAAATCAACAGCAATCATTCGTGAAATTACACACAACTTAATTTTGACAGGTACACACACTACACATAAATACTAATACATTTCATTTGTCGGTGTATTTGAAAAAGAAATTTAAAAAGTAAATACAATATCAAACAATTTCAGATTGAATGTTCTTTTAGAACATATTGCAGAATGATTCAGGGTAATAAACTCATTTAATAAAGATTCTCTTTCAAAATCAGACGTAAGATCATTAGAGATCTCACTTGTTAACAATGCTAGGAGAATTTTTGTTTTGTTTTGTCAGGAACACCGAATACTATTTTCTGTACGAGGATAACTGTATAATATACAGTATATATGGGGAAGTAGAACACAGGAGGAATTGAATGTCTTTATGATCCATGCTTGTCGTTGGAGCCACACTAGTTGTAGTCTGCTCATATCGATCCGCTTCCTCTAGGAGGTTGATAGGGAACGTAGAAAGTTGTGCTGAACATCTACGATTGCCTTGGATTGTTTCTTCGTCGCCGAGCAGAGAAGGCCAGCCGGGTAGTCAAAATGGGGCAGAATCTTCGACTTGTAAATTTGTTGAGAGAAAAGCAAGTGCAGAATTTACGTAGATAGAATAAACCGGTTTTGACATTGTTTATGTTGGACTCGAATAATACTTTCAACTTATCACTGTAAGTAAATCCGAGGTCCTTGAAATCGATCCATTTAAATGATTTGAGACGGCGATACCATTCGATTCAAATTTCTTGAACCAGCTCCAAATAACCGAGTTCTGCCCCCAAAAAGAAATAGGATGAACATCTCAATATCTAATCCTCAGAAGCATTGGTCTAAAATATTATTTTGTAATGTCTATAAAATGTGAACCGAATCGGCAAAAATAACATCTTTTTACTGTTTTTGAAGAAATTTTGTACTCGAATTCGTGTAAATCTTGCTGTACATTTCTCGAAACATTTCTAATTTGAGAATCAATAGCACATTTTGTCTTAGCTTTCAATTAAAGCAAAAAATTATCCAAATTTTTACACCTTTTGGCGGAATCATTAATTCTATTTTCCCAGATTGAGGCCAAAAATTCGATTGAAAATTAAAACAGCCAGCCTCAGATCCATAAAAAGAGAGACAAAACCAGAGATTCTCATTATTTCTCAGCCCTCTAAAACGTCATACGTTATCAGAGGGCCATGTTATTCTTGGGACATAATTCAAGTTAAGGTCACACATGAGAGCTCCACAGAGACATTATCGAATGTGTATATTGATCCCTTTTTGTTGGCTGGAGAAAAAAATATGGATGAAAAAATCGCTTGGCACTATTTGTTTGATAAAAGAATTAATGCCTTGCAGATAATTTATGTGTACTATTGAATTCAGTTGACCTAACTGTACCTGCAAAAGGGTGAAGGGCAGTAATCTCTCGGATAAGGAAAGGAGCTAATTTTATTCTGCATCAAGATTTATTTATTAAAATGTTGTAGCCTCCGTATAGAGATAGAGAGAGTAAATACACTGATTGCTACTGATTCTACTGCAGTAATACTGAGTATCAGAACCTATATTTCAATATTTTAATCTTTACAAAAAGGTCGAGAATGTTTGAATATTTTATGTACCTCTAAATTAGGGAAAATTGATCCTTAGTAAAGATGATCCTCAAAAAGGAACAAAATTGAAAGAAAAGTATTACCATTTTTCTAAAACGTTTGATTTTAATTAATGACTTGAAATATGGCAAGAACTATTCCTAGACATGATTCGACATGGTTGATCTGGAATCTTCTTTGAATCAGAACTGATTCATGTATCGAGTATTAAGTTTAGGTCTTCATATGTTTTTAGAGGGAATGAAATTCATGTATTTCATTGGCGTACTACACTGTACGGGTCAGATTTTTTTGAACGATAGTTTTTTAATGTAGTATTAGTCTTCTGAGCCAAATAGGATCAAGGCCTCCCTCCGTCCCCATTACAACCCTTCTTGTGATCTAGAAGAGTGTCAGACTGGGCTATGAAACTTAAATTCAAAAAATAAATTTGATAATTCATAAATTTTAATTTTCTCTAAATGAAATAATCTCAAAGATCCCCATTCTCCTGAATACTTGTGAGGTGAGGAACCTTGAGGATAAAGGCTACGAATGAAATATTAAAACTTTTTTCACTACTTTGATTTCTTAAGGAGTTATTTTCATTTAAAATAAAAAACGAATTAAAACGAAAAAGGTTTGTAAAATGTTGTAGACTCCCCTGTGATTCTATAATTTGTTTTTAGATTTAGAAAAACCATTCCATCATCAACATCCAAGGGACATTTAATATTTTCTCTTGAGAAAAAAATTCGTGAATGACATTCCCTGGTGTAGAAGAGCAAACGATTGCATATTTTAATACAAAATTCGACTTTACCATTAAAGCTTAGATTGAGCTATTCGTTTCGTTATTCATAATTAGAGCAATCAGATGCAATTTTTCTCTTATTTACGTCGAAGTGATTCCCAAGTTTCAAGGGTGGCATTTGCAGATTTTGCAACTTTTCAAGACCATGCAGCCTTTTAGCAATTTTTAATTCCATTTTCTATTCCGATATTCATAAAAGAAAGTTGATTTTTCCATATTCCCTTGAAAAGGTTGTTTCTAATCTCTGCAAATTTCGTCAACTTTTGAGGAATTCATGGTTCTAACTCAGATTTATGCTCCATCATCTGAGATAAGATAAACATAGACGACGAATTAAAAAAAATTTAGAATTTATAAACATTTTAATATTTAAGTTACGGATAGGCACAAACTGTAGATAGAGTAGGACTTTTTGAAAAAAAAGAGTTTCCAGATCATTCAATATCATGATTTTTTCAAAACATGATTTTCGACTAAATCTATTAAGAAAAACGTAGTTTGAAAACGCATGTATTAGACTTACTAGGGTCATACTCACACACTAAAATACAAAAAATACATGCAAAACATAGTTCATGTTAGGGATCTCCTTACCGAACTAACCGTCAACACAATTTCATTTCTAACTATCCTAGTTTGAGGTTAGTCAGTGTTGAAAACCAATTGATAACCTACAATTATCTTGGTTATAACTAGGGCTTCTCAAAATATGCAAAATTATGGGATTATATATATTTTTTAAATATTTAAAAATTTATAAAAATGATGTTATTATTGTCAAGAAAAATAATTGAGATGAGTTGGCAATAGTTTCTGTATATTAGAAAAAGATCTTTGACTAGATTCGAGTACATCACATCACTTTTAGCATTCTTGACAATTATTCCACCGTCTTTTATATCCGAAACAACTCTTCTTATAAATTGCAAATGCTCACAATAGTATTTGACAGCTTCAAGCCAACTTACCCATCGATTTACTATAGGTTGAGGAGGTTTACCAATTGTTGGGAATAATTCTGAATGTTCTCTGTTCTTGACTGTCAATGCTTTTATAGACGAAATAAGGTAATTCA
>KL566889.1:0-14695 GCA_000715275.1 Gyrodactylus salaris
TGGGTCCGCCGACAGACTTGGATCATCAAAACATTCAATTCCTCCTCCGTTGTCTTGCCGAATTGTTATGACACGAGGAATGTCGTGTACGAAGACCATATCCTCTTGACTTCGTACCGGCAATTGGATAGATTTTATAACCTCTCGCTTTGTGAGGATTTGAACAATTTTCTATTATCTGTACACATATTAGGTCTAAGACAGGCCATTTTAAATATTTTGTGTACCCTCCCTCTACCTAATGCACCTCCCAGAAAAAAAATTAGAAAAAAACGTTCTTATTGAATTAAGCAATGAAGATCCACTCTAGCACATGGATCTTTCCATAGGAAGGGTTTTCAATTAGCCCTTAAAGTAAAAGTTATCTGGCAGATGACTCATCTAATCAATTTCTTATAAATCTACTAAAAAGTAGTGCTTAGGCCGGCGGCGGTTGCCGTTCGCTCAGAAAATTTTTATATTCGAATTCGCGTTCAGAACACTCGACAAGTCCTGAAACTGCATGATTTAGGACTGATCTAGTGGGTAGCAATTGTTATCAGTGATAACTTATAACATTACTGTTGATATTCGAAAAAATAAACAATGAGTCAAGTCACGTCAAATCTGCGGCCAAAAATAAAAATTTTCTCTATGAGAGGCACAAATTTTGCAAAAACCAGAAAAGATATTTGTCAAGTTCCTTGTGAAGAGATTTATGAGAAAAATGGTTTTCTAATGGCGAACACAATGATGAGAACGTCCCCAAATCGGCCATTGACCAGGATTTCCGGAGGCTCATCTTAGAAGTCATGCAATGTTTTGCAGTTATCAAATCGTTGGGATACGTCAACAGAATCGATTATTGGGTCCCACACCCCGACACACAAAAATACCCATCCTACTCTTCTCCAAAGACACAAAGAGCTTTCTTTCTTAGGATATTTAAAAGAATGTCGGTAGGAAAGATCCTGAAGAAGGACCCATTTCAGTCCCCCAAAGTATCTCAAAAAGTCAAAAGAGAGCAAAAATAAATTTTAATGATTTTTCATTATTTTCTTAGATTTTCTACCTCCCTGGTTGCATTCCGTTTTTCAGAATAGATCATGTAATTTGCGCTATTTTTAATCAGACTCAGATCCTGAAAATGGTGTTGTAATAATCGCAGATCAATTATGCGGGCGTAATTTAAAAGAGATTTCAAGCAAAAGTGAATTCCAAGGTAAATTATCGATTAAAAGGGACTCGCGAATAAAAGCTAGCTAAAAGTCCATTACTCTTTACTCTCTTGACATTCTTTTTTAGAGAAATTTCAGCGGATTTATTGTTAACACTTTTATACTTTATCTTATCCATTTCTTTGGCTACAACATGGAGTCATGGGCAAAGATTTATTCCATGTATAGAGAAGTTTAAAAGTTACGAAAAAATCTCAAATATTTTTCAAGTCTGAGTGACCAGATGAAAGATTTTTTGAGCAATCTTCGAAAGGATCAAAAATTGAAAATTTTCGGATGTGGATTAGAAGAGTTTCTAGATTTAATAAAATACAAAATTAGGAAAAAAATTTAAATTATTTTCGCGCGCAAATTTCAAAGCAGTAGCCTACTCTATATAAATAAACTAGAGGTTAGTTACCAGAGAATCTGGCATCTACCAAAGTGTGACTTTTAATAGTGCAGTTATACAATGTAATACTTACATCCAACCAAAACAATTGCAATCGACGTAATTGAAGATTACGCTCAGAAAGATATAAAAAAACATTCAAAAGTGTTCTCATATCTCTCTTAGAGATACTCTCTTCGTCTGCTAAAGCTGTAAAGTCGGATTTGTTATTTTTCTCTCACAAAAAGTATGTAAACTCAAATATAAGTTCACACAGACTGTGTCTTTGTTTAGTAAGACTCTTTTAGTTTCTACAAATTATCCGAAACCTGCGTGAAATTGAGATCTTCAGAGGGGACTCATGCAACTTGAAGAGAACTAGATCAATAATGAACTATTCCATTGGTTGTGAGAGATTATGTGATAGAAAAAAGATAAAACATGAATATTTTTGTCTATGCCTGCAACCTAGGCTGTCCTAATTAGCAGGACAGTCAGAAATGTTAGATTAAAATTCTAGAAATATGCCACTTGAGTTGATCCGCTTGAATTTGATCTTGATAACTGGTTATCTTTGGCACAATTTTTGTTTCCAAAATTAAGTCATATTTTGCACGAAATTGATTTATTCATGGACCACGCTTAGAAGTGACTCCTATCTGGTTCTAGACAAAAATAGACCCTAGTCTACATTCTAGGAAACAACAAACCTTCTTTAATACTGTACTATAAATATAATTTCTTTTGTAAGATTTTGGGATTTGAATTTAGTGGCTATATTTATTCCATCAAGATATTTATTCAGCTTTAAATAAAGTAGGGTCATATTTTTGTAATGAGATATACTCCAGAAAGAGTTCAACCTTGGTCAATTTTCAAATCAACGTCTTTTCGAACATGCCAAGAATTACAAAAATACTCTTTGATAATCTATCGATCGGTTTGTTTGTCTTTCAAGCAAGTTGAAATTTGAACCATTAAAAGATATTTTTAACTTTACATATGGACTTTGAAAATAGTTTTTCAACGTCGGCCTTCTGATACCAAATTATCAATTTTGGAGCAATATTTTTTAATATCCAAGGACACTAGAATCCCCAGAGGTTTGACGCTTTACATTTTATTTTTATTATCTAAAACCTGAATGATCGTTTAACAGGTTTTTATTCAAATTTTCGATAACTTGATAATAAATTACTTGTCATCGTAAATGAGACATGATTACAGAAATGTAACATTATTAACATATTACTAGTCAATTCAAAGAGAATGATACATTTGTTATTTGGTGATGAGAGTTTAACTTATTTCGAGAGAGAGAAAAAAAAACACTAAAACAGTAAGAAAAAAGGGTCGAGATCTCATGATCAGAAACGAATTGATTTAAAGTGTTTTTTTAATGATATTAATCCAAAGTACACAAGATTCGAACAGGTGTAATGTGAATAAATTAAATCTAGTCTAGAGATTTGAATGAGATAAAAAGATGAAATGGAATAGACTTTAACATCTTCCAAGATGAGAAGTCACGTTAACAATCCTTTTATTTTGGTTTTTCAGGATTTATTTTAAGCTAGTTTGAAGTCAAGAAGAGTTATTGATATAAAGTAGAGAAGATTATATATAGCCCTGTGAAATGTCGCAACGATTTTATTACTTGTAAATTTCAAGGCGTGAAATTAATCAAAATTTATTTCATTGAAAGAAAAGGTTTAGCCCTGCTATCTATCTAATTGGAAAAAGTGTATCCAGATCTCACAGATTTGAGAAATATAGAGGATGCTGAATACAAATTAGATAAACAAAATTTCTTCAAATAACAATATTCTGGACAAGCACTACTCATAACTAGAAAATCACTTCTTTTTAGATAAAGCTGTGATGAATAATCTTTTTTTCAGTTTTGTGTGGAAATTATTTTTTTCGTCCAATTGTTATAAAAAATTAGTTTTTGATTATTTCTGAATACAAAAATAACTTGTAGTTGATCAAATCTGATTTTCTACTTATGAGTAGTTCTCATTTCTCAAAACTGTGAGATCTGGATAAACTTTTTTCAATTAAAAGTGGCCCAATGTATATATTTCATTGGTGAATTCAATAGATGAATTGATTGATTGAAGAAAATAAGAGTTAATCTCAAAACTATCCAAAACTTACCTTTTTGTCAACTTTTATTGCTACTTTACGTTTCAAAGACTATTACATAATATGTTTTACATATCATTCGAGGATTTCTGAGACTTCTTTTCACACCTTAAATTTGCCTATAGTACTAAATAAGCCCTTTTATTCTATGAGTTATATAAGACCATAAGAGGGGTAGCCATACACACTTCAAAGCTTTTGGTTGATAACTTGGAAAATCGATTTTTAAGAGAACCAAAAGCAAAAAGAGAGAAAACGTAGATTCATTCACTTGAGACCACAAAAATGATTTTGTGAAAAAATCAAATCAACTACATAATTTTTGCAAGAGTTATCATGGCAAAGAGCAAGGGTTTCTTAGATTTCTTGACTACGCCCTAGAATCTTGGGAGTTGAAAGGTTGAGTTTTCATTTTGAGAAGGAAAATAGACTCATAAATACATTGTTCTGAACATCAAAAAATAACCGCCTTTTTTCCAAAAAAAATCTATCGCAATTTATGGCCAATTTCTAAAATCGTCTCCAGGAAATAGATTAAAGCATGCATCTTTGCTGATTTCAGTAGGAGGCCGGGAACAATTTTTTGAATATTTTATCGTCCAGTTAATTAAAAAGTTGAGCAAGTTAGCTTTGGGGCATTTCTTCTCTCGTCACCACGAATAACTAATTCATTACTTTAAATGTGTAAACTAACTATTCAGAGACACAGGAAGAGTTTAGTTTAATTACGACATACATAGATTCTTTAATTCTAATTATTTTATTTCAAATTATTTTAAAGTCAAGTGGCTTTTTACACCAATGTACGCTGCGTAATCATAAATTAAATCGTGACTATATTACATTGGGATATTTACCAAAATCAAAATCAGTGATAATTTATCACACATGCCATTTTCAGGAAAGAAGGATCGTTGAAATCACAAAAAATAATCCATCAGATCTAACCCTAACCCTCAAATAGACATTCAGATGTAAAAAAACAACTTTTTAGTGTATCCTATGATTCCTTTAAGAGAAAATGTTCAAAATCTCCTTTATTTCCCCGTCTGATTCGAAGGAGCTACCTTTCTCTAGACCGTCCATGTTAATAAGCGACAGGGAAATACTAGACTAGGCTATAGATACTTGTAGGCGCTTGAATTGAGTAAATAGTGATTAGTGAATGTTTGCTTCTAAAATGTTCGTTGAGGTGAATTTTTAGTTTACTTTAAATAAATAAATATTACTGTTCAACGAACAAAAATGTTATAAGAATAGAGCCTCTCTGAGGCTTGAGAGTGATGAAAACAACATATTTT
This sequence comes from Gyrodactylus salaris, assembly GCA_000715275.1. Taxonomy (NCBI): domain Eukaryota; kingdom Metazoa; phylum Platyhelminthes; class Monogenea; order Gyrodactylidea; family Gyrodactylidae; genus Gyrodactylus; species Gyrodactylus salaris. The sequence continues at coordinate 5,037 of KL566889.1, forward strand.
TCAATCGAGTACGAATGATATTAGATAAACAGGAAATGCGGTAATAAGGAAGATTATGTTTTGGAAAGTGAATTTTTTTTGTAAAATTATCATATTATTTTTGTAAATATTGATCAAAGTTGTATGATTAGAGTAAAAATATTGAAAACCTGTATTATTATGGTAAATATATTTTTTCCTCATATTATTTTGGTAAATGCACCATATCTACCTAGCGAAATTACCTATGGGGTAGTTTGTGGGTCTAAATATATATGCGGTAGCATATATCGACAGAAACAAGTAATTAACTCCAATAAACCGATTCAATTTTACGAAACCACATAAAAACCCTCTCATTATAAATGAAATGAATGCCAAGACACACAAGTATCAATTAGTTAGTCAATGAAGAAATAAAAATAATCTCTTAATAAAACATGGTAATTAACTCAGTTTAACACCTAATTCGTATCTTAAACCCCTTCAGATGTAGTCAAGAACATGGCTCAAAGATAAAATTAAACTCACGGATTTACTTCACTTCTATTCTTTTCTAGTTTAATCAGCTTACCAAGTCCTTGAGAAGGGAACTCCTGACATGCATATGGATTTTCTATGTTATAGGGCACCTTGTCAATATCATGTAGGCAGAGGCATTCATAATCCTTGAGCAAATAGGAATCTCGTTGGGAGTTGTTCAAGCCCAGGGAATGTAAACCAGCGTTGAATAGTTTGGCTCGGTTGAAGCGTAGAAAATTGTCCTCTTCCAATAGGATAATCCGGTATTCACGGTTTTGAAATGCAAGAAATCTGTGCATATAAACAAGAAAGTTGACGAGATTCTCTTTTCGGTCTTTGTAAGGCACGAGAATTGCTAAGCTTTCTCTCTTAATGCATTCTTCGTCAATGGGCTGTAATAAAAGTACGTCTGCATTGAAAAGTAATGATTCATTGAATAAAAACAACCAATGAAATCGAGTAGAGATTTCTATTGGTTGTAGTGATTCTAAATGTGCATATTTCTAATTAATTTGACTTTGATTTGCTGCTTTTTCGTTGTCTAGTTAATTTTAAAATGCTGAATTTTTGCAATAGAATTGATATAAGATTTATATATAAGGATTTAGATTTTTTAAATTTCATAGCTTCATTTATCACAGCATGTGTTAGATTTCATTTAGTCGTTGTGAAAATTGTAATGGGCAAAATTACCCAAATCAACTCGATGTCTAAAAATCGTTGACGTGTCTGCGGTGAATCCTGTTATACAGAGATTTTCCGTAAAAGTTTACATGGAATTTTCATAAATAATAATAAATAAATTTACCAGTGAATGTACTCCTCCCATTTCTATGTTGATGCCATCCTTCTTGAGCATTTCTATAATAACTTGCTGACTTTCCATAGAAATGTGCCCAGTTTCGTCAAAATTTATATTTGTTGGCTGTTTGAAAAGTGGGCCATTTCTCCAGTTTGGATGATATTCAGGATTTTCATTGAAATATTTTTTCCATTTAGTTTCATCGTAAATGTCGCAACTAGTATAGAGAGATAGGATAGAATCTGCTTTGGAAACACCTTTAATAAGAGGTGATGTAGGCAAGAGGGAAAACCATGTTTCATAAAGCTTTTCCTCTTCATTAGAAAGGGGCCATTGATAAATATTAAAGGTTTTTTTAATAGGTTGACTGACATCTCTATATAAAATTTGGTAAAAAAATATTAATAATAATAAAGATATTGTGAAAATGGTGATTCTGAAAGCGCGGAGTTTCTTGAGGAATATAAAAAATCTGGACATCTTCAAGGTATACAGTAATTGCTTAAGCCATAAGAGTGCCAAATATTCGTCACAGATTCGATAAAACAAAACATATTACTTTTTTGTTGTTTAAATTGGCAAATTTATGGAACTTTTTCGCATTATACGAATTGACATTTATTAAAAGTGACAAGAAATTCAGGATGGCAGACGAGAAACCAGACGAACCGCCAGTCCCTATGACTGAGTTCGAGATTATCAAATACAAGATGAATCAGACAACCGATGAGGTAACTGAATGGAATATCTTACAAAATGAAAATTATTTTAAAAACAATTTTAGTCCTTAGAGTCTACTCGTCGTATGATGGCAATGTGTGAAGAAGTGAGTACATTTAATAAGAATTACTTTTTCGCAATTATTGACCTCTAAACTACACATTCAAGGCGAAAGAGGCTGGTATTTCTACTTTGGTCATGTTAGATGATCAAGGAGGTTTGTTTTTAATATTCGATTTCGTACCTTCTTTCGTTTGTTACATGTCCACTGTTATTCTGAGAAACGAATTAAAACTTTGCTCTGTCGTATTTCATGTTGCTTGACCTATCTATTCACTTACTAATACTTCTTAATAGAACAACTCGATCGGATAAATGAGGGTATGGATCAGATCAACGAAGATATGAAAGACGCAGAGAAAAATCTTGACGATTTAAACAAATGCTGTGGCCTCTGTGTTCTTCCATGGAATAAGTAGGCTTAATTCTTGGCATGTTTTTGACTTGATAATTAATCAATCTTTTCAGGAGTAAAAAGACAGATTTCAATAAGCAACTCAAAGATGAAGACATGAAGGGTGGCGGTGATGGTCCTAGAATTGTTTTAGATCAAAATGCAATGGGTCCTACAGGTGGATACATCACTAGAATAACCAACGATGCCCGAGAAGATGAAATGGACCAAAATATGCAAGAGGTCAGTGGTATGATCGGTAATCTTCGAAATATGGCCATCGATATGGGAAGTGAGATCAACCAACAAAATAATCTCATTGAACGCATCGATATGAAGGCCACTTCGAATGAAGAGCGCATTAAGAAGGCTAACGAGGCTGCTAGTAAACTATTAAAATGATTTGTTATTCTAATTATCTAGTCCCGTTCCAATCATCTAATTGGATGCATTTGATTTTTACTTTATTCTCTAAAATTTATTTATCGAAAATGGTTTCCAATTTTGGGATCTCACAAACAAAAGTCTTAATTTCACCTTTATTTATCATCATGATCTCAAGCAACAACAAAAACTAGTCGGATGAAAAGAAATATTTTTATTATTGATTTTAATTTCTTTATTTTTCATTCACAAAACGTGAAGAATGTTGTAAAATAATTCCTTCCTCAAGAAAAAAAAACTACGATCCAACTTGAAAATAATGTTATTATGTATTAAGAAAAGATAAAAATCTCTTCAGTCCCAATACCAATCGCGCAATTATGAAAGAAAGAAAAAAGTTCTCAAATAAATAAAAACTGTAATTGATATGAATTATTTTTTTTTTAAACACCTTATTTTTGAGTACTCTCTCGAAAAGGATACCATTTATTCATAAAATATTTAAAAACAAATAAATGATGGGCACAATATGTGTCATTAATTTTTATGCGCGCTTTTTATCCAAAAATTATCATTCATGACATAGAGTATTTTAATTATCTCCCCTTTTTTCCACCCTTAGAATTGGTCATCAATTTCATAGGTGGTTCTAGTCTGAATGTCGTACAACTTGATATTCTTTCCGTCTATCTCCACTTCGTATAGATCGGCCATTTCCTTGGACTTGGGAAGGTCCCTTTCGAACAGCACATAGTCATTCAGCAAAATCTTGAAGTAAAAAAAAATATTTTTTCCTTAAAGAAAAGATTTGGTTTTTGAATCATTAAAAATTATTTTTACTCCGTAGATTGGGAGTCCCTCATTTCAATAACCTTCAATAATGTAGGAAGAAACATGCCTATTTTACCAAAGTAAACCGACTCCTCCTTGCTTGTTGTAAATCGATTGCAAGAGCAAATTAATTTTGAAAAATTCCATTGAGGTACACGTGAGATAGTGTTACGTTTCCATGACAACATATGCAATAACTTTTTTTTGAATATTTGAGTAGCCATATTGAATGGGGATTAATAATCTCTAAATATTTGTTTCCAGTTTGGCGAAAAATTACAATTTTTTATCAAGGTTGAATAGAGAAGTTTGGACGTAGTTAGCAGAAAGATTTTTTATAGGAGCTGAATTGCAATGAGGGGCTTCTCGTTTAAATTATCTTTATTACGGCTGAACATATAATTTATGCATACTATTGCATTTTATTGCTTCTTAAAGTACAGGTCTTGGAGAAATGAATCATTTGTAAATTGAATAAAGTACATATATTACAATAAATGTATATATAATTTAGTAAATTGATCTACTTGGAAGTAGGGAAAACCTTGAACTCACAGTATACTTTCCATTTGCAAGAGGATAACTCTTGTCCTCGCGAAGAACAACGTCGATGGCAAAGATTTCTCCAATTTCATCCGGGAATTGTTCCTTATGAATGTCTATCCCGTTGGCGTTTATGACCTTGGATGAAATTGTTCTCTGATCCAGGTCAACGACAGCTTCAATCTTGTCTTTGTTATTCGCCTTTGAGAAGAAGTCAAGAGTGACCCTGTAGATATAAAAGTTATATAAACATGAGGGTTAAAAGTATATCCTTTTAAGTCAATAAACCAAGGCTTTGAACATTGTTGAAAAACTGGCTGTCTCATCAATCACGCTACAAAGAAAAGTTCCTAATTTTTGTGTTTCATTGCTTATAAATGATACTTTTCAAATTTCAACGGTTACGTGATGATTAATCTGTTTTATCAATCAGTCAAGATACGTTATCTAAGGCTTGATGTTTCGATGTTGAGAAACTATCAACTGGGGCTACCAAATAAATAAGAAAACTGTCAAATATTACATTTGATAAATTTTCCACAGGCAAAACTCACTTTGAATCATTGATTTTATCCGGTTTAATCTTGAGACCCAGCTGACGATTGACGTGATCCTTGTAATCAGGCAGCTTCACTCTGACTGGCGTGGCCTATTGGAGAAGAGAATCAACAAAAATGATGGGCTACTCAAAAGTAGTAGCATTTAGAGATTAAATTAAATGAGCAGCGCTCTGCTCAAGTGAGCAATGGAATAATCATCCAACTAACCATTTCATTCGGGAAGAGTAGACTTGTGAAATAGCTACTCTTATTATTGGGTATTGTGAGTATGTTGAATTCATCTGCTTTCATATTGATCACATCTGTTTCACTATTGTTCACTTTTACCTAGAGATGAATTATTTAATTTCTCTCTCTTTTTTATTTTTGAATTTCTAATTATTCTCATTCAAACAAAAATCAAATATTATAAAGAGCTTTCGAGATCTAGAAATTCTCATGACTTGATCGTAAAATGCTTTAGTACTTTCAAGATGAATATGCTTTTGCTCACGTTGAGTCCATTAGATACTGCGACCAAATCGAGGTTTATGTCAGTGAGAGGTGTTTTGGTCTTTACTTTCTTCGACACCAAGAGTTGCATATCTTTCTCGGTCATTTTTGTCGGATCCCCTTGGTATTTGTAGATCTTGTACTCTCCACTCTTATAGATGCGCATAATCAGGTTGTTATTTGAGGACAAGTTGTACTCTTCGAAGCTATGAGAACTATTATTAACTTTTAATCAATTTCATGTAGACTAATAGGTTTATTTGGCTATATTGTAAAAACCTGCTCAAATATGTCTTTAAAGCCACTCTTTTTCCATGGTCAGTAGAGAAATTCAAGAACCAGCAAAACTAGTTAATTACCAGAAATATACGTTTCTATCTTACTAGCCACAAGTAGACGGGAATGGAGCTCGCGAGTAGATTCATAGACCCGATGAAACTTCCAGAAAAAAAAATTATTTTAATACAGTTGATGTAACCTCTATCTCAGAACCTTCAGCCTTTTTTATAGTTTTCAGAAAAAGTCTGGTGAAAAATACGAAAGAATACTCGAATAAAAATATCAATGATTGTACAGGATGAGAAGTATCGTGTTTTCAACTCAACACATGTTCTCATTCAAAAAATGTCTTGCTCTATAGAATTCTAATTAAACTCAATATTTCTCTCCAACCATCAGAAAAACCTTTGCAGTAGTTTTTATGGGAAGATGATTTACTCTGCATTAGACTTGAGAATCTTGAGTCCCTGATTCGCCTGCAGTTGGATCTCGGCGTAATCGGAGTTCTTGGCGTCGTCTTTGAAAGTGCCACTAAGCGTCGCCCTTCTACCGACAGACATTGTCATCGGTAACGGTGTAGCAAAGTCCATTTCCTAAACCGGTAGATTATTAACGAGGAATATCAATATGAGGACATGGTAATCAGAGATTAACACACTGAATGCGACAGAGAAGATTATAATAATTAGGGTCCTGTTGAGATTTGAGGGACTTTTTACATCATGAGCTCAAGCGGAATGAGAATGGTTCATGGACAGAGGGCATACAAATTATCCAGAGTGTATGAATGCTATCACAAAAACCTCAAGGGAAGTGTAAAATGGTCCAATTAGAATCGTATGTTGTCGAAAAAGCTGAAATTCATGGAATGATAGGATCCAAGGAATATGATTATACCCACTAAAGGTAGATACAGGTCAACATGTACGAACATTGTTGAAAATCGTGTTTGTATCCCTTTTTGTCTCCCCAAAATAGCCAACAAGTTTGTAGGAAAAAATTAATATGTGGACTCGAGAATGTATTCAATGAATGTACATTCCCAAATTTGTATAAAAATGACATCTGTGAAATTGAAAAATGTCATTTCATAATCATTATGAATCATTGAGGGTTAATTATTACCGAAATTCGAACATCTTTGATAATATATAAACATTTTTGCCATTTCAAGCTATAGGATGAAAAATTACTGAAGAGTACTGAATTATAAATAATGATTCGTTATCATCTTTGAGAGAAAGCCTTCTCATACACTATAAATAATTTGCTTTTATAAACCCATCTATTCATCAAATTAAATAATAATCAATCGTTAATCGGGGCAGGTTTTAAAAGCATTTTACCTTTGGCATGTAATATTCGTAAATAATTCTAAATCTTTTTGGACGTTTACGAAGCTTAACTATTTTCTAGGAATAGAAATTAAAGAATTTTAAGAAAATTAGCATCATCAATAGTATACCGAGTTTTGCTTGTTACTCGATAAAAAGTCTTTTTGATAGATTATATACTAATTATAGTCATTACGAGTCACACATTAGAGAAAGAATCTGAAAATATTAGACTTTTCAACAAGTTTGTTAAAAGGTCTCAAAGTATTTTTCAATGTAGAATCTTAAACGTTCTAGCTCTATACTTTTTAGAGCTAAAGATCAAAGTTTAAAGAAAGAGTATCGCTTGCGATTTGAGTGTAAGATCAGAAAGTGTAAATTAAAATAAAGACATACTTCATTATTGAGTACTTTGTTTCTATTTGACGTGAAAGCCCTTGAAACAACTTGATTATCTTCCAAGAAGAAGTTTACATCTTCCGAATCAACAGAAGAAATTGTACCAATACTCATAACATCTGCCCGGCTATCATCGAAATCAGCCATGGCAATCAGCTGGGAGAGCTCAAGACTCTTGAGTTGCCAGTTTCTTAGCGTCGTCCTCTTTATCATGTCGTATCCGTCCTTCTGGGGAGTTTTTTTGGCCTCATAACTCGGAGCGACATTATTCTTGTTGATTTCGATTACTTCAGAGATGTCACCGCAGCTACTTCCGCCACTTTGCATTCCTTCAGCAATTTCTCCCTTCTGAAATAGTAAATAACATCAAATATTTCGTCGGGTGTCAAAACCCTACTCAAAGGTAATAAATTTTCCTCTTCAAGTTGTTTCTTTTGGAAAATGAACGACAGTTTTATTATTTTCAAAAATTATTCAAAAAATATAAAAAACTCACTACTTCGCTATTGAAGGAGATTTTGTTTACATTTGCAGTGAAAGCATCTGAGACCGATTGTGACCTCTTAATGGTGCCATATAAGCTCTTTACATGTGAACCATACACAAGAGGCTTGAAATATTCATTTGAGGATTGTATTGTCCTCTTTGGCTTATAAGAATCATATTTATTATCATCGTAGTTTTTAATCTTGTTCTTGTCAAAGGACTTGGGAAGAGTGCCCGCTGTCTTGTAGCCTGCTGATGAATTAGCATAAGAGGAGGTGGGCTTGTAATCAGAATCGTCTGGCTTGGGATAAATGAGCTTAGTATTTGATACCTCGGTATTAGAAGTACCAGGGTAAACAATTTTAGATTTGTCCACCCCTGGAGTGTTGTCGACATTTGGCTTGTATGGCGACTTATCTGGCTGGGGATAGGTGATAACGGGAGATTTGCTAGCTTGACCAGCGGAACCAATAGAAATAGGCGATAATTCGGGAATATCCCAATTAAGTTTTTGACTTGGCCCAAATTTGTACATTTCATCACCAGTTTCAGCAGGGGTTTCCGCCATCTTCTCAAGAGCCATATTTGACTTTGTCTCGAAATTCATATGGTCATAATTATATGAGAAAGGATGTCTTGAAGATAGACTGTTGTCATATATTGGAAGGTCCATATTTGCATTAATGAATGGTTTCATGGCCGCATCCTTCGTAAGATTGTCAAGTTTAAACATACTAGGATCAAACTCGGGAGTATCAAATGGCAATCTGGAACTTTGACTCATAGAATACATGCAATCAGCAATTTCGGATGCCTCGTTTTTGAGTTGAGCTTCTGGTAGTTTGAAATTGGGATTTGGCATATTCCAAGAAAGTGTCTGAGATGAATCCTTTCCAAATTTAGGCCATTTGAAAGTAGGAAGAGAAATATCAGGCATTTTAAAGTTAATACCAGAAGTACTGATGCTTGTATCGATAGGCTCTGCGCTTAGATCAACACTAGGTTTGCTCTTTTTACCAAAAGTGGGCCATTTGAAGGTTGGCAAGCTAAGATCTGGTTTGGACAAAGATATATCTGGTTTCTTCAACGATAAATCGGGTGTTGATATGTTCAAATCAGGTCCGCTGACTTCTGGCATCTTCATATTCATATCTATATTTGGTTTCTTCATACCAAAAGTGGGGAATTTGAAATTTGGTCCAGTAACTGCCGGGGAAGACGCATCTTTCAAGTTGGGTGCCATAAGATTTTCGTCAATCTTCAATGGCTCAATCTCGGGAAGATCGTAATCAGTCTTTATGCTAGGATGAGTCAAGTACATGCTATCAGCAATTTCAGGTATTTCTCCTTTTAGATTAGCACTGGAGAGTTTGAACTTGGGATTAGGAGTGGTCCAACTCAAATCAGGTAAACTGCCACGCCAGTCAAGATTGGGCTTGCTCTTTTTGCCGAATGTGGGCCACTTGAATGAAGGCATATTAACGTCAGGCCTGCTCAGAGAGAGATCGGGTTTACTCAAAGATATATCTGGCTTACTCAGAGATAGATCAGGTATGGACAGTGAGAGATCAGGGTTCTTGAAACTCAAGTCAGGAGTAGATAGATTAATGCCAGGTCCGCTGACTTCAGGCATCTTCAAATTCGTGTCGATACTTGGTTTCTTCATTCCAAAAGTGGGGAATTTAAAGCTTGGGCCATTTACAGATGGCAAAGTTCCTCCCTTTGGGAGAGCAAGATTTGCGTCAATCTTCATTGGCTCAATGTCGGGAAGATCATAATCGGTCTTGACACTAGGAGCAGTCATGTACATGTTGTTTGCAATCTCTGGAATATCACCCTTGAGCTTTCCACTAGGCAATGTATGGTTCAGGTTT
>KL566889.1:15141-25923 GCA_000715275.1 Gyrodactylus salaris
CTCCAATCATAGCTCGGCTTCTTCTTCTTTCCAAAAGTTGGGAACTTAACAGATGGCATCGAGATATCAGGCTTAGTTAGAGTCAAATCAGGCCTGTTAAGCGAGAAATCAGGCTTCTTCAAATTTATATCAGGCCCGCTGACATCTGGCATCTTCAAATTCGTGTCGATACTTGGTTTCTTCATTCCAAAAGTGGGGAATTTAAAGCTAGGACCACTTACAGATGGCATGGTAACACCCTTGAGATCAGGTGTTGTGAAATTAGCGTCAATATTTATGGGCCCAATGTCGGGAAGATCATAATCAGTCTTGACACTAGGAGCGGTCATGTACATGTTGTTTGCAATCTCAGGCATATCACCCTTGAGCTTTCCACTAGGCAATGTATAGTTCAGGTTTGGCATACCCCAGCTCAAATCTGAGAGGCTTCCTCTCCAATCATAGCTCGGCTTCTTCTTCTTTCCAAAAGTTGGGAACTTTAATGATGGCATAGATAAATCAGGTTTCTTCATGTACATATCAGGTGTTTTGATGTCCAAACCAGGCATTTTAAGATCAGGCTTCTTCAAGGATAGATCTGGCATGTTCATAGACAAATCTGGTTTTTTCATTGAAAGGTCTGGCATTTTCATAGACAAATCTGGTTTCTTAATATTAATATTTAGATCTGGATTCTTTATCGAAAGGTCTGGCATGTTCATGGACAAATCTGGTTTATTGATATTGAAATCCAAATCTGGTGTCTTCATCGAAAGGTCTGGCATGTTCATGGACAAATCTGGTTTCTTCATATTAATGTTCAGATCTGGTGTCTTCATCGAAAGGTCTGGTATGTTCATAGATAAGTCTGGTTTCTTGATATTGAAATCCAAATCTGGTTTTTTTAAAGATATATCTGGCATTGTCAGTTCGGGTTTCTTCAGGTTCAGATTAATGTCAGGTTTTTTTAACGATAGGTCAGGCATAGATAAATCTGGTTTATTCAATGTAAGATCTGGTACCTTCATGGATAAGTCTGGTTTCTTTATGCATATGTTTAGATCAGGTTTATTTATAGAGAGGTCAGGCATAGCCAAGTTTGGGGTCTTCATATCAAAATTCAGATCAGGTTTCTTCAATGACAAATCTGGTAAATTCATCGATAAATCTGTTTTTTTAATGTTGAGATTCATATTTGGTTTTTTCATCGAAAGCTCCGGCATATTCATTGATAAGTCTGGCTTCTTCATACTGAAATCAAGGTTTGGTTTCTTCATTGAAAGGTCTGGCATGTTCATTGACATGTTTGGTTTCTTTAGATCTATTCCCGGCATCGACATATTTTGCTCGATCTTCAATGGTTGAATATCAGGAAGATCATAATCTGTGTACATGGATTGTCCCATTGAGTACATTTTATCTGAAATTTCTGGAGCCTCACCTTTTAACTTTGCCATAGGCATGGTAAGATTCAAATCAGGCTTTGCCCATGAAAAATTAGGAACGCTAGCGTCAAAGTCAAAACTAGGTTTCGATTTTCTCTTCATATTAGGAAATTTCATAGAAGGCAAATGAATATCAGGACCAGAAACGTTCGGCATCTTCATATCAGTATCAATGCTTGGTTTATTGAAGCCGAATGAAGGTTTATTTAAGCTAGGACCTTTGATACCTTTTATATCTGGAGCAGTCATATTGCCATCAATTCTCATGGGAGTTATTTCAGGTAATTCTCCTTCTAAATTCAAACTTGGGGCAGTCAGGAACATGTTGCTTGCAATTTCAGGGACATCGCCTTTCAGCTTCGCACTGTTTAAAGTGAAATTTGGATTTGGAACACCCCAGCTCATGTCAGATAGGCTTCCACGCCAATTGTAGTTCGATTTCTTCTTTTTACCGAAAGTTGGAAACTTTACAGATGGCATTGACAGATCGGGCTTACTCAATGAGAGGTTAGGTTTTTTCAAATTCAGATTTGGCCTATCAATATTCAAATTTGGCATAGATCCATCGATAGATGGACCCTTGATATGCATATTTGTAGCGGGAAGGTCAGCTTTACTTCCTTTAAAGTTCGAAAGATCCAACTCTGGCCCATTCAATTGTCCAGCATAGTCACCAGATTTCATTGTCATTTCCGGCATGTTTGGTGCTTTGCCATAGAAATCCATGCTGTCAATTTCTGGTTTCTTAGTTTTAGGAAGTCCGAATTTAAACTTTGAAGATTTCGTATCCACACCGGGCACGCTGTGATTACCGCTGATACTAATTGGCTCTATATCTGGAATATTCATGAGATCAATACTCTTTCGCATGTCATAAAAGCCAGAAGCGATTTCCGGTGCATTTCCCTTGAGAATTGCAGAAGAGGCTTTCAACTGGGGATTAATCTGTCCCCACGAATAGTCGTTATTCAAGCCAAAATTTAATTTGTTTTTTTTCTTATTCATGCCTATCGAGGGTAGGCTGACATTCAAGTTAGATCGAGACCCAATAGAGTCTAATGAGATAGCCGACTTTGATTTCTTCTGTTTTCCAATATCACCATAGTAGACATCGGGATTTGCTGAGTACTGATTTTCATCTCCGATAGAGTTTATTGGCATGTTTGATCCAACCTTTGGTTTCTTTTTAAAAATGTTCATAATCGATTTTGAATTCTTTTTATTTATATCTATGTTTGGATCAGCGTCAATCTCATTGTAAATGTCATAGTTGGAGCCATCTTTTGACTTTCCAAGATTCCCGCCTATATTAAAGCGCTTTTTCGCATTCGGCATAGTTGCAGACTTGTCAGAAATATTGCCAAAATCAACATTACCTCCAATATTGGGCTTGCTAACCGTCAAGTTTTTTTCCGATATAGTTGGCACTCTGGTACTGTTTCTCTTTTCAGAAATACGCAAATTGCCGCGAGTAAAAGAAGACTCAACAATGTTATCATCTGGGTCTTCAAAGTTGGATGAAGAATCTTTAAATTCGACCGCAGTGAACCTCGCTTCACCAGAAATATTTAGATGGGAAACAGAGTTAAGAGGCACCATGTAAGGCACTTCAGTTAGATTTTTATCATTGAGTAGTATCTGAAAAGAAGAGTAGAAATTATGAAAATAGTAAATATCCTATTCTATTAATCTCAATTAAAAATCCAGATTTAAACCACATAACTACCAAGTAAACTTAGAGTGTTAGTGAAACACAGGGGGAAGGGGCAGGGTTACTAAGACTTTTAAAGCCGAGATCAATCATAGCCAAGAGGGAAAACGAAACTTTAATATGAAATTTAGAAGATCCAAGTTCTAATTTTACTACAAAATCAAGATAAATCTCAGAAAATTTCAAATCTCAATTGATCAAAATGCCTTGTCAATCATACCTTGTAAAATTTATCTTTGGCCTCGACTTTAATGCGAAAGGCAAAGTCTTTCTGTAAACCATTCTTGGTGAAGTCTTCTTTATGAAAAGTTTTCCCCGTTTCGTCTTCAGCATCGACGACCCATGAGCCTCCAGTGAACAGCTTCAGGCAAAGCGGTAAAGATCCGTCATCTTTTAAGCTGAGTAGTGTTAGGTCTACTCTAAAGAGAAAAAAGAAGAATTTAATCGATACTTGAATAGATTTCGTTGGTACCCATATATTTCAGTTTATATTTCGAATGTAATCTCTCAACATCAAAACCATCAAAATATCTCTAAAGTTCAAATTGAACTAGATTTCAATGTACTTGCAGAAAGAAAAACTTCAGAGTGAATAACACCGAAAGAAATTAGATATTGATCGGCTATTTTGTATGAAACAAATTACACATAACCAGATTAAATAAATTTAAACATCTTCTCTCAAATCATAAAGAGTGAGAGAGAGAAGGAATACTCTAGAGGCCAAGCAGCAATGGTTAAAGAGAGGAATCTTGAATGAATTTCTTCTAGAAAAACGAAAATTGTGAAGAAGAAAAATTAATCTATAAATTCTGAATCTTATCAGTTAATGCTTGAATTTTCTTCTCCAACTAGAAATAACATAATGCAATGATAAACTTACTCTTTACCCTCTGCCACACCAATAACTTCGATGCAATCATCCATTTCAAGGCCTCCGGGAATTTCATAATTAAAGACGTCAGACTTGACAAGTGAGAAAAGATTAAAATATAATTATTGCAAAGGTTTATAATAAAATTACAGATACATATTGCATAAAAACAGTAATAATTTCAGAGTTTTGGCTAATTCCACGCCCTGAGGGTCCCTGATATGTAGGATGACCTCGTATCTTTTCCATAAAATCAATCCAGATGCTAAATTGGTCCTAACAACATGTGTTGTCGAAAAGTAGAAAAACTTTCTTTTACATTCTTGATAACTTTTTCATTGGCACAAAGACTTGTAACACACAAAGTGAGTAGCTTGTTGAATAGACCTCTTATGAAAAATGTTTACGTTAAGAAGCTTACGTTGACTATGTGTTCATAACTGAGCCTACATGGTTATTTTTAACGTCATTGATTTACAGTATCTTTAGAGATTTTTATTCAAGAATCAATAATTTCAACTTGAAGATTTTATTTAGAAATAGAAAGGCTACTTAAAATCAACTCACGAGGTCATTTAAATCAGGATCTGACATTTTGGCTATCCTCCCTTAGAAAAAGTGATGTTTTGAGTAGAAATATAATTGCAAATGCACAGGTTTTTTCAATATATTACGAAAATGTGTCTTTTGAGTAGAGCTACAAAGAGTGTATCAGGTAATGAGATTCGTCTAAGCATTTACATAGATGCACCCATCAAATCAAAATTTCTCAAAAGAGAAAAATCCATTGTTTTTGAGTAAATGATTACAACCCTATGTGATGAGCGTTCACTGTGTGAGAGCATGCTTAGATTAGAGATGCTCAGGACAATCCCCTCTTGAGAAATTGAACACACATCAGATTACATGAGATTATGTAACCCTTATCCTTGAAATTTTCTCTGCAACAAGAAATCCTTTAGATATTGTGTAGGTGTGTGCGTGAATCATATATTGTAATTGAGCATAACACGACACAATTGAGCACACTATTTATGAGAATAATAGACCAACAACATTTATTTCTTCAATGCACACTGTAACCATGCTTTATCATGATGATGCAGAGAGTTGAAGAAATCAATAATTTAAATTTTCACTCATTAATTCTTAAGATGATAGAAATTAACATGGAACCCTTTTTGACTGAAAGGTACCAGATTTCAATAGATACAATCCAAAATCAAACTTTTCTTTGATAAAATAAAATTCTTTCTTTTGAAATGTTACATAAATACTTATTGACAAGTAAAATGGTAAAGCCGAACATAAAAACACTATTTTTAGAAACCTGATCAATTCTTCAGTAGATTTCGTGATCGATAAGCAGAAAATAAAATATTGAGATTTGATTTTTCCAATTTTTATTCAACCAAGGCACTGAATAAGATGATTGTCAAATGATTTTCGCAGAGATCATTTTAAAACAGTGCTTATATGAGTACTCAATGACTAATTGAGCATAGTAAAATTTAGCATAAAATTGGATGGAATGGAACGCCAAGAGCTAATTTTCATGGTTAACAAGGTTGAAGAAAAGAGAAAGGGGTTTAACAAACTTTGAACGAAAACAAACACTCTAACCTTGAAATCATGACAGGTCTCAGTAAAGGGAGGGATTTTCAGAACATCGGACACGGTTCTACAAAAAGTTGGCCATTCATCTAGAAATTGTATAAAACATTAGTTTTTGTTGATTGCAAACAGGGGTATTTATATTTAAAGTTGATTTATTTCATGTTAAACTATACACAATGATTATCGGTATTTTGTCAAAAACTTCAGTCGTCATCACTCGATTGTAGAGGATCAGATTTTGGGGAATTGTGAAACTCTTCAGTCTTTTGAATGATCGGCACTTGGTTGGACTCCTCATCGGATGAATCAAAAAGGTTCTTATTCACGTTTTGTGCTGTTGCTGGATCCTCAGCCGGTTGCTGTTGGTCGTTGTCTGACTCATCGCTGTCTTGGAGAATATTTCTAAAAGGGTAAAGAAAATTAAAAAATCAATATTACAGTTTCAAAACCTTTGACGTGATAAGGAATAAACTGGCACCAGTAATTTTACACTGGCGTTAAAGTAGAACGTCCAGCATTCGTAAAAATATTCATACGAATAAATCCACGTTCATAGATCCTTAAAAGATTAAGAGCTTGCGTTTCTAAGAGACGAATGCAATAGCTTTGATTTTTCAATTCATCTTTTATGGGGTATTGTAATTATAACTAAATCAATTGAATCTCTTTTCATGAAATAATTTTCTGCAAGATTAGAATGAAATATCTATTCGAAATCATTATAAAATTAATATTTACTCGTGAAACTAGCATATACTCGTAAAGCTAAAAGTAATGTTATAAATGCGAGGTGAAAATTCCCATAAGGATTGGAGAAATGAGATTTCATACAAAATCCCTGAAATCTTCTCACAAAAAATTGTCATTGAACATTCTCACATAAATGTCTGAAGATAGTATGAGAATCATTTTTGATCTACTCTATGAAGAGAAGATCTCTTAAGAAAAAATGAGCCTTGTGACTTGTTGATGGAGAAAGATTTCTTTACAAACGAGTATCAACATTGATTATCCACAAGGATCATTATTATATCATGATTAGTGATAACTAGGGCTACGCAATGAACTAAAATGGATTTTGATTTATTTTCTTTGTCTCTCGTTAGGAGATTTAGATTTAAAAGTGATATTTTATTCCAATCGAACAACACCATCTCATTACTGGGTATCTGTATCAACTTTCAGGTGATTAAGAATTTTATGTGTAATAAAAAAATCCCTCATAAAGACCTTTCATTGGTTATCCAAAACCATCTGAGACTAGTACATGTATAATTGAGATTATCTTTTAGGCGCACAAGAGAACAAATCTTTCAACATTGCAAGCCTTTTACATCGGAAAATGTAAAAAAAGTTTAATAACACAGAGGGAAATAAAAAGTTTTATTCGAGTGCAGCTGAGTTGCGAATATAACCATCTTATAGATAATTTAATGATATTAAGAATTTGATATTACTAGAAAATTTTTACCTTTTATATCGTAAAAAATTATATTCTTGATTCAATAAATGCCCACATTTTATATGAAAGCCAAATTTTAATAATTATTTCATTTTTGTCAAGGGACTATTTGGATGACCTAGTGATAACGATCTAAGAGTTGGTGATTTTAAGAATATTCTATAGATGAAGAGAGGATTCTAAGCAGAAAATGGAGAGATAGAGTTTGCTAGAGATTTCATTGGCTAGGTTTATATTCAAGCAGAATTTCAAGTTGAAGATGCAGAAAGATATAAATAATAATAGATTAATAATTTTCATGTTTATCATCGAAAATGAGAGACTGATTTGTTAAATTTATTGACTCAAAGCATCAAGGTTTATCGCATTTCTACGCCAATAAGATATATTGAACTCCTATGTGAAAAGTTTGGGTTATTTTTAGTTGGTAGATACCATCATAAATTATGACTCGTAATATTCAAATTGGGCAAAAATTCTATCGAAATGTTAAGTTGAAAATTTTAAAATTATATAAAAAGCATGAATTGGCCGTCCAAATACAGATTTTTCATGATAAACGTAGGGGGAGGTCACATATTGAAAGAGAAAAAGTTAAAATATCATCGGATGGAGAATGTTTATTCTGAATCAAAATCTGCATACATGGGAACTCTTTGATCCCTTCAAAAAACTATTTCAAGTTTTTTTATCAATATATTCGAGACTTTCGTAAAGAAATTAATTCTTCGAGGCCTAATTTTCCTAACCTATTTTCATCTATAAAAAAAATTGATCCAAAAATACTTCTTATGTAGAAATGATGGGAAACCTCTGATCCCTCCAAGAAACTATTTCAAGTGTTGTTATCAGATTTAATTACTCCATTTTTTCTAACTTATTTTTTCCATCAAAAAAATGTGGATCCAAAAAAAACCTCAAGCTATTTCACAACCAAGATTGTAGGCTTAAAGAGGGTATTTATGAGAGTTCCTATCCTCAAATTTGTGGGTCTTGATCTTTCGCTCCAACTCTCAACCTGCATCATTTCACTTAATTTTCTCAAACAGATAAATTGTCAGTATTTCTAAACATGAGCCAAGAAAATCAAAATTCAAACATTTTATCAGAATATAATTGAATTCTATCAAAAACATTTCACATGAATGCAAAATATATCTAAACGGAACCTCTAATACTTTCAAGTAGCAACATACCTTAGATGCTTCTTCTTGGACTCATATTCGCTGTCATCGTCACTGTCCCTTTGAGTGTCCTCTTTCCTCTTCTTCCTTTTCACAGGTTCTTCCAGATCACTTTCCAGATCTGTTTCTTTCTCATTATCCTGGGTTGGCTTTGAGTATTCAATTTCCTCGTCACTACTGAAAATGGCCCGACGCTTTGGACTGTCCATGTCATTACCACTGCTGGAGTTATTGTCTTCTTCTGAGGAGATGACAGCCTTACTAACGACTCTACTTCTTTGTTTATGCGTGAGACCGTCTTCTTTGACCACCTTTTCCTGTGTTAAGAAGGAGCTTAATTTTTAGAATTGTGGAGATTGCTGATTAGAGCTATATAATATCGATACTCAGTCTGCAACAATTTTATGGAATACCCTAGAAGATGAGACTCAATTTATGAGAATTAGCTCCCATGAAAAAGTTGCATCTGATTTCTAGAAAAGATCGAGATCTGACTTAAATTTTACTTTTATTTACAATGATTGAATAAGAAAAATATGAATTCATTATCCTAGAAAGGGGCTTAATTTATTTCAAAACCATAATGGAGAAAATAATACGAATAATAGAAGCTAGATATTTGATGATTCAAAATTGGACATACCTTCTTTTTAGATCGCTTCTTTGATCTCTTCTTACCCTCCTCGTCAGAATATGCATTGCCGTCATTGATAAACTCGTCGGTCTTGCCCGCATTTCTTTTCCGACCGGAACCTTTCTTTTCCTGGAGAATAAATAAATTTTTTTTTCACTAATTAATCTGCAAAAAAAAAGTTTTTCTATGCTTGAGCCTAGGAGGTTTAATACTATTCTATTTTTCCAAAGAAACTTTATACGTCAACGTATGATGCATATGGTTTCTGGCAAACTGTTAACAGTACTTCGAGATATTTTGTCAAAATCATGCATTGGGCGTCTCATTCGAAAGTAACAATAAGTTAGTAACCATACCTCTGTGACAGTGAAGGCACCTTCGCTGGCCAGCTCTTTGGCCTTTTGCACAAACTTTTCGCGTTCCTCTTCCAACTTCTTCTCGCGTTCCTTGCGCATTGTCTCAATCTGAGCATTTAGTTCGTTCTGTCGGCGGCGTTCAGCCTCGCGTTCCAGATCTTGACGCTGCTTAACGAGGCGCTCTTGTTCCTCACGCGACTTGGCTCTGTTCAAATGATACTTGGCTTGCGACAACAAATCCTGGCATGTCCTCGCTTCGTCTTCAGCCAGCGTGTGGTAGGGTAGCTCGGTCATTTTTGACAAATGCACAAAGGTGCTAAAGGGATGACATTCAATATAAATGGAGATTATGGATGAATCTAAATGTGCTTGCTGAAATGTACATGTTATATGGTAAGAATGATCACAATCTTCAATTAATAGAGAACCAACTTTTATAACACGGGAGGTTTACTTAGACTTCTGTTTAACAAAAATCGAAATGTTATGACTAGGGCGTCACAAAAATATGAATTCACATATTTATTTTTATTGGTATATATTTGAAATTAATCTATTTGAATTAGAATGATGCAAACAGATTATGAGATGAAACTAGGCAAGCCCTTGGAAATGAGGACATTTGATAGAGTAAAAGTAGATATATTTTGTAACAATCCCCTCTATGGTCGGAGTAGGTCTTTCATTGGTCGGCTTCTATTTTAGGTGTGACCGATATAAAAGAACTTGATATCCATTCATTAATATTCAAATGTCGTTGAGTAAAAAGTATTTGTTGAAGTATTATGATATTTATAAAATCATTCAAGAAACTTAACTATGTTGGGGTAATAGTCAACAGCTCAAGAAAATTCTTAATAGAGCAAAATCATCTAACAAGAAAAATCAGATTAATGTGGAAAAAGCTTTATGACACCTAAAGATTTCAAAGAATGGATCAAAATTTGTGGATCTCTTTACAAAAGCATGTATTTCATCAAATACTTCATTGAGAATTTTAAGAAATCCTGATTGGAAATATATTGGATCATATTTTTAATGGATTTTGACTTTTTCATGATTTAACTACGTATTCACCGAAGAATTGGAACGTTAAATTTTTGCAAAATGATTAGGTTTGCAATGAATTTTAATTGTACATTTGTAATTTGAAAGTGATTTACGACATGTATGATAATTGTTAAAAAGATCAACAGCTTGTTACAATAACAAAAATAGTGATCAGGATTAATTGAGAAAAGTTACATTTTCAGCGGATCTACTTCATCAAGTTACAATTGATTTTTTACAACGATTATATCACAGCAAAATGCATCAAGAAATACATTTTATGAGAAATCAATATCCTTCGAGAGAGTGTTCACTAAAGTAAACATTGAATTTTCCTCTTGTCTAAAACTTTGACAAAATATTCGGCTAAAAGCTCAACTGGGGAATAAGTAAACTGGTCAAAAGAAATAACGCACCATTCAAACTTTTGTGTGTTTTCGAGCCAAACTTGCAAAATGGCTTCCAAACTT
>JJOG01002636.1:0-11267 GCA_000715275.1 Gyrodactylus salaris
AAGTAGTTAATCTCAAAATCATCGTAAAAAATATCAAATTCAAAGTTGTTTTAGTGAAAATCAAAATTTTTATAAAGAGGAAAATCATTATGAACATACTGGAATTCAAATTATAAGAACTCAATTTCAATTTTCAAAATTTGATCAAACTCAATTACAAATTAATAAAACTCAAATATTGAATGAGTTTCTCGAATCCAAAACATTACTAATCAATTTCTAAATTAAAATTCCCAATTCCAAACTGTTGAAATCAAAATCAACCCGAACTTTAAATCAAAAATTGAGAAAACTAAAATTTTAAATAGTGATTAAGGAAATCAAAGTAAGAGTTCTCAATTTCATCATGAAATAATGAGATTAAATGCATAATTATGAAATTAATTAGCCAATTTGAATAGTATAAGTTAGCTTTTGATTTTGACGAGTTCTAATTTGGACTGAAAAATGTATAAAATAAGTTTCTCTTGGAGAACCTCCTAATTTGAGCCTCAAACTGTCTTAAAATCTCACCCGATCCACTTGATGAAAGTCAAAATTACTAGAAAGTACCTGATTTTCTAGCTGTATTAGAAAAGAAAAAGATATTATTTCCTTTGATGTTGGAAAATTTCAAGTTTATGACGAACAAATACTAAAAATTTGATACAGCAAAAAAAATATTGTGAGTCCATTCTCAATGCTGAATCATATTTCAAGAGTGCTTATGAAATGCAATAGTACTAAAATCTAAGGAATCAAAGTGGTATTTGATCGATGTCAACATTTTCTTTCATCTGCGTGAGATATCAAAATGTAAAATAATTCAGCTCTTGTAACCAAATCGAAGCAAATCTTTTTTAAAATATCGAAAATTGTGTTAAGAAATAATTTATATGCGATCAAAACATGTCTCACGCTGGAATATATTCAATTATTAAAAAAAGATATATCAGAACAGATATTCTTACGGATCCTGAACTTCCTTAATAGAATCTATTAAGCGAATTTAATGCTTAGCAACTATTGGTTCTATTGTAAATGTTAATTTATCCTGGAAAAGAGTCGTAACGCTACCTAAGGTCAGAAATAAATTTTTGTAATTTTTCCAACTTATTTTTTTTTCACATAAGTTCTTTTTGATTTCCCCAATAATGATTTGACAACTCTTTATAGATGCAGCGAAATGATTCTTCAAATGATGCATACAAATATTTTCCAAATAATGCTCAGTCTATTTCTCCTCATTGACTCCTCAATAATTATATCAGAGATTGTACTCGAAATACAATCACTACAGCGTGAGTACTGACTAGGTACCTGATTTTTCAGATATATATTCACAATACCGTAGGATCTTAAAATATTTTTTCTTTTTAACTGTTTTTCTAAGTAACCACAAAAGGAATGCTAGACACCTAAATTCTTTTGATTTCTTTCAAGACTTCTTCCTTCTTCTTGCCAGATCTTTAATAATCTGATACCATATCTTCCTTGTAGAGAAGAAGAGCTTACTTTGAAAAAAAACGTGCTTAAAAATTATCCAATTCGAAGTGGAGTAAATTTTGATGATAAAAAAACATTATTTTTCTTCAGTATCAAATAAGGAGTTGGTCTCGAAGATCGAACGAGCTGAGAGCGTTCTGAGGAAGATGAGTCCTGTCAATATAACAGTAGAACATGCCCCTATAGAGACCATTTATAGCAAGGGCCATGTTCATCAAGGGACAATGACAGAAGATTTCATCTCTGAGTTTGAGAAGAACTCTGAAAACATCACCTGTTCTATTAAAGAATCGAGCAAGTTTTATTTTTCATTTCATTTTTTAATTATTGCTAAAAATTTTCATAAAATTTGAATTCGAATGGTTTCTTTTAAAAAAACCATAAACTTGGCTAATCAGAATTATCGACAAATAGAATTGCGTCTTACAACAAAGAACATTGCACGTTGTGTATTTTTTAGTATCTCTAAGTAACTTGTCTAAAGTCAAATTCCTTGATCATTCCTTGGAATCGTAAGAGATAAAATGCTTCCTTGTTGCTGAAGTCTTGACACCCCTGAATTATTATTTTTTTGTATTTCTCTGTTAGTCTTATAACCTCATCTAATTTCTTCAGAGACGTTGAATAATCTCCATAACAGCTCTGTTTACGGTTCGAACAGCCATGATAACGCCTCATTACTTCATGAAATCTCCGACTATCTTCATATAATCAGCATCATACTGACTGGTTGCTTCTTAATTCTCTGCTTCATCAAGTTGGCGGTTAAAAGACGCAAATTCTTCAAAGAACGTCACGAGGTTAGTTCACGTTTCAAGATTTTTATCACCAAATTATTTTTTTCATCACAATTATCAGATTGATTTTCCATGAACAACAAAGCAGTTTTTTGTTTAAAGTATTTTGGGATTTTTCCAATTTGTATTAGATTCTATGGAAACATGATAAAATATGAATTTCAACTTGAAAGTTATTGCCAAAACATTGATAAAAATGACGAAACTATTTGATAACTATCACCCGAAAACAGATTTTTAAAGGATAAATATGGAAATTCATCTTTCATAATAATTTCATATGATATGAATCATATCTCAAGAGATAATTGTTAAGTTGAGATGAAATATACTGAAAATTTTTATGATAATATTGAAAACCTTTTTAAAATAATTTATTCTTCCTTGAGATCTTCCTTTGAGAGTATCGCAGGATAAAATCTTTTCACATGATGTATATTATTCAATATATCAATTGGACTAGCAGAGAGAAGACTCTGTTCAGCGAGATCTTCTAATATTGTCAGACGGTATTTTCTAATATTGCTTTTCCTTGGGGTTTGGAGTTAAGGGGTTCCCCAATTCAAGTCAAATTTTGACACCTCAACTCTCAAATTTCTTGATCGACTTTTTCAACTATCATTTGTCAGGTGTATTAGTCTCACCATGTAGATTATTGTACCCTGAATAAGAAATCATAGTTTTCATTCCGAAAAGAACTCATTCGAATAGATAACTAAAGCGTGCTAGCTGATTTGTACTTTTAGAAGATTTCTTCTATTTTGTAATTTCATAATCTCTCCAGTTTGGATTAATTCGAATTCACAAAATACTGCCACAATCGTAAGATTTAATCAAGAAATATTTAATATAGAAACTTTTCTCCAATTCTACTTTTAACTCCAAGATATTTCCTTGTTAATGTTCTCCCCTCAAAAAATACAAGAAATTACAATTTGCTTATCGAAAAAAAGGGATATTTTGCAATAGTAATATACACACATAGAGAGAATGGGATCTATTTTATATAATTTCCATATTTGTTTCTACCTCTCTCTTCTCAAATGACCATTAGATTATTTATTCATTAATTTCTATGTATAGAGCGTATGAATTATTCAAATTCATCCTTCTTAAATCACCTTTATATTCAATTACCAATTAATTTTTTTATCTCTTTTATTCTTGTAATTAATAGGATTTTTTCTAAATTTAATTTCAATTGAAGTGGAAAAGGGTAATTTAATGGGTCGTTCAAGTTGAATATTAATTGCCTGATTAAAATAGTTGGCTCAAAATAATCTATTATAACCACATATAACCGCATGTTGAGGGGCTGGCGTAGAGTCTACACTATAGAGGAATCCAGTTCAACTCTCATGCTATCCCCTCATCTAGGGTCTGGGTTAGGGTTGGTTCCGCATCCTTTCTTCTAGAAGTGTCGACTAGATATAAAATTGACACATCCACCCCTCTACCATTTATATATAGAACTTGAGGACTCTGATTTTTATGGAGAGCACAAAAACGATGTTAAAAATACCCTAGGACCCAGGGTTCAAAAGATGAAATACAGGTCAAGGATGGTGAACATTCGGTAAGACTGAATCTGTTTCTGCATATGTATGATTTCTGATTTTAATTAGCCAATAGAAATAGGCTATTTTTAACACGTAGACTCGAGAAGGCCAAATTGGAAAATCCAAGGAATACTCTTCGCGAATTGTCAATAGAGCTTAATTTTCCATAGAGTAACATTCATAATCATGTAAAATTACTTTTTGACGTCAATAAGCTTTATTATTGGATCTCTCGTCCCCTGTCAGACACAAAAATGGATAGGCTTGACTCTTGTGATAATCTGCTTAAAAGGTATAAATAACGTCCATTTCTTGACAGGATTATTACATGTGATGAAAATGTGATCCTCTACGAGAATAATACTGGTAATTCCGATCAGAAGATCCAATGTCGACCCCTAAAACCCCTAGGTTTCAAAACAAGGTTATGATTTTTAACCATTTTTACTCATGAGTAGTGCTTATCCAAAAGATTGAGGTGATTTGAAGGAGTTTATTCTATCAAATTCGTATTCATCATCTTCTATATCTCTCGAAACTGTATGATCTGGATAAACCTTTTTCAAAAAGCAGTAGCCTATTCTACAGCAACCATTCAATGGTTCTTTTTGTTGCGACATTGGAAGAGATTTCTTTGTCACTTTTGATTCAGGATAGCAATGGGTGAAGGCTTTCGACATAGAATTTGATTTAAAAAATTGATAACACTCTGTCATAACAAGGGCTGCTAGATGCATACTTCTTGATATAGCGTATCGGTTAATGAGGGGGTTTTAATACACCAATTATACACAGAGTGGAAAGTTTAATTTTTGACAAATTCAAAATTAATCATTTGAGAGGTGTCAGAGTTACCCAAAGCCGTGGAATTCCTTTAATAAGTCTGTGGATGATTAGGAATTCCTATATAGATTATCTTCTCTTCATTCAAATGTTGTGTATAAGAGCTTCTAGGTTTCATTCCAAGCGATTCTTGTTTGAAATTGAGATTAGGTATTTCCTTGGATACTGCGTGAAGGAGCATTATTAAGTCCATTATTTTTGATCTACTAATATTAGCTTGATTCCTCATCTAATTTATATATTAAAAAAAGCCTATCATTTGGCAAAAAGACCCCGCTCAGAAACGTACGGATTTGTAGAACTCAGAGTGGTTTAGGTTGCTTGAGTTATTTAGAATAGAAATTCAAATCATTGAAAAGTACAAAAGATCGGCTTCTTTCTTATGTGTAGAGCTAATGCATAGGCTAGGATACCATTTCCGGTAGAGCACGGAATAGATTTCCTCGAAAGCATTGCTCTATTAAATTTTAATCAGTTATTTTGAAGATGTAAATATACTTTTTTCGTTTCCAAATCAATAAAGATTTCTCTACACTTGTATTTGAACAATTATAAATTGAGACACTTCTGACTATATATAATCACTTTTGTCAAAGTAATCGGGAATAAGACAAAAATGGTCTCTCGTGCTCTGATCGGCTCATAATCTCCTGAAGAAACATTGAGCACGTTACTTCTCTGAGTTATTACTTGGGTTGAAAAGTGGATACTTTACCAGAATGCCAAGATAATAAGATCTTGCTCTGTTGTCTGGTGGGATTTTCAAGGTATAATTTACTACAAGCTGATGAAAGATTGTGATATTATCAACAATTTTGAGAGTTAAGGTCAGCAATGACCAATAGAAAGACAGCTTGATTTCATCAAGATATTGTAAGACATCTAGTAACCACGTTTCCTTATAAATAGGATTGGGAAACTCTTATCCCCTGTAGATTTTAGACGTAGCACAATAATATTCTTATTTCAGATCTTAGAGAACGCATACTTCTGGAGAGAAGGGGAAAAAAGCTTTCTAGAAGATTTATACAAGCAATAATACACAATTTTTTTTTAAATCAACGAAAACAGGTTACATTGTTCTGCTTGATCTTGTTATTAGTCGTATCTTAAAAGGTATTCATTTTTTGATTTCAAGAATTAAAAAGAAAATTCCTTTGAATAAGCCTTTTATAATTTAGGTGATTGACAGCTTCGTGTTACTTGTATCCTTCGTAAGTGATATACTGTCCTATCTCTACGCTTCTTCCAACGTTGCATTCATGGTTGTTCTACTGGTTTGGCGAATAATCAGAATTATAAACTGTAAGTGAATTAGAAGGGGTCACCGTTTGAGTGATTAGTTAACAAATATTTTCATTCAGCCCTTTTTATGCACGAGAAGCAGCGTTATGAATTCCGAATAGCACTGCAGAAGAAAGCCAGACGCCTTCAGGAGAGACAGATTGACATACTGGAAACTGATGTTGAGATGCTTCAAGTAATTCATTTTTCTTTTCTTTTTCACAAATTTCAAATAACTAGAACCGACGGTTTTCACGGCCATTCTTTCACTCAGAAAAATCAGGTTTAATTAAGTGTGAGGCTATGAGTACAATTTTTGAAATAAACATTCCAAGTTCGAATTTCGAACCATACATTTTTGGCTTTCTTACAGCTTTTAGAAATATAGAGAATGCTGAATACGAATTCGATATTAAAATGTCTTCAGATAATCACAATTTTCCATTAGTTGAGAACTAATCATGAGTAGAAAACACTTCTATTTTAGAACTGTGATGAATCACTTTTCTAGTGCAATTTTTAAAATAAGAAAACAAGGAACAGTATGAACCATAAGTTATGAATTACAGGTCATTATAGGACCTATTTTTTCAGCATAAACGTACCAGTCTTTTTTTTCACTACCTTTTTTTCAAATTTGAATTTACAAGTGCCTTTGTATTGGAGGCAATTTCATTGGTAATTTTAATCATTGAATTATGACCACAGATTAAATCATTACTTTTTAAATTCTTAAAATTTAAATTTCAGGCTGAGAGTTTAAATTAATCTTTTTACTGACATTTCATTGGTCGGATTATCTTCTGGGCCCTACGATCTCTCCTATTGGCTCATCTTCAATACATCTCAAACAAACTAGTGAAAATCAAATTATTTCATTCTGAGTCAGAAATATGTCATGTTTAAAGTTCTCTGGTGTGAAAGGCTTGTCATTTTCTAGATAGTCCCTTAAACGGGAAAAACTTCGTTCGATACATGTCGACATTGGCTGGCAATCATATAGCAAAGAAACCTTCATATTATTTTTTGGAATAAAGGCTTAACTTGACAACCTAACATTGACTCATAAACATTCTTAGCCCTCCTCTATCCTAACACAAATCAGCAGTATAAGGTTTGCCTATCCTTCATCAGGCTTAAAAAAATAGGTGGAAAAAAGGGCAGGGGACTTGCATTCAATAGTGACAAATGCGTATTCTCAACACCATACTCAACCTGTATTTTATTATCTTATTCATCTTGGCATCTTCACCTGTCAAGAGCTGTATCTCACAAAAGAATATTCTTCCCCTTTAAGCCTCTAAAGAATATGAGTTCAGTTTTGATTTACTAAAATTATATAAAGTGCAACGTGCAGCTTTTTCAAAGAGACGGCAACAATGATAAAATTTTAATTTTTCTCAGAAAAACATTATCGCTCTCGAAGAGCTGATGAGGGACATTGGATGCTCAGAGGAGGCAATCAAAAAGTGCAAGCCAAGATGTAAGTTGAATTATCCTTTTTTTGAATTTGAACTCTCTGGCTTTGTGAATTATTACATTCTCGATTGATTGATTCCTACAATGCAATAACCTCTGGATTAATAATCTCCTTCCAATTACACCTTAATTTAATGATTGTTAGGAACAGAAACAGGGGATAATGATTAGTTGAAAAACATGCTTGATTTCTCTATATGTTAATTTGAAACCCTATGATTTCTCTTAAGGGATCGTTAAGCTTTCGAATGATATAACTTTCGCACTTCAATAATATTAGGTTTCGAAAATACACCTGTTTGAAATTCGCGCGCGAAAATAATTTGAATTTTTTTCTCTTAATTTTTAATTTTATTAAATCTAGTAACTTTTCTAATTCACATTCGAAATTGTTCATTTCTTTCCTTTTGTAGATTGTGCATCGGTTTATATGAAAAGTTAAATATATTTGATCTGGTAACTCAGATTTCGGAAGAATTTGTGGTCTGAGAATTTTTTTAACTTGTAAAGGAGAAATATTTTTGAAAAATGTTAAAGACAAAAATGCTTGGGCCTAGGAGGGTTAAAGGAAGAAAAATTATACAGATACACAAACAATTACATACTCAAGCGAGGGAATAAGGGGAATTAACAAGAAATATTCTCACGGTCAAAATTTCAGCCAATTTGTCAGAGAGTTCATCGAATGGCCTACAAATTGACTAATTCTAATATTTGCCTAGGAATTTATATCATTCATGAGGAATGAATGATTCATCAAAAATCCGGTAACATACACACTGGTATATTGTATTCAGAACCTTCTTTATAATAAGTTTTGTGCGTATTACTACTTCATGACCCTCGTCATCATCATCTTCCTTATCATCATCAGGATTAACAAAACGTTGAACTGAAAAAAACCCTGAGAATCTTTGTTCTCTGATTATGAGATTCAGGTTTTTTATGCATCAACAGGGAATCAAAGGAGGTTAGTAGAGCTTGTCCCTTTTATTAATCTTCAAAGATTCATCATGATTATGAAATGAAATGACATTTTTCAATTTCACATATGTCGTTTTTATAGAAATTTGGGAATTTACATTCATTGAACACATTTTATACCTGCTCGGAATACATTCTCGAGTCAACGTGTTAATTTTTTCATACAATCTTATTGGCTAAACACAGTGGTGTTTTTTGACAAGACGTTTCGGGATTGGTTGGATCATTCCCTTCTTCAGTTAGAGAGGTCAAAAGAGTAGCATGCTCATCCCACGGCTCCATCGATAAATCAACCTCGTACACGCACTAAATATATGTCGTTTACCCCCTCTCTTATTGGTCAATCTCTCTCAAGTTCATTCAGCATTTAGTGCGAGAACGAGGGTGATTTATCGACGGAACCTTGGGAATGATCCAACCAATCCCGAAACGTCTTGTCAAAAAACCACATTGTTACAATTATTATTATTCCGTCGATTGGGAGTCCCTCATTTCCATCTTCAATGATGTGCAGTTGCATAACTGTGCAAAAACGTCATATTTCAGTTGACTGTCAATTGATTAAAAATGCTATTTTGAGATCTTATTCGCATTAATACTGAGATCTTCGAATCTTGCAGCGTATTCTTCTGCCCAGTTTTATGAAATATTAAAGAGAGACTCACTCCCGTTATCTAATCAATAATAAATATTAATCTGAAGCTTTGGGAGATGAGAGAGATTAAAAAAAAAACTTATTTCGAATGAGGGAATTACCATTATTTTCCCAAAAATTACTAGAACTTGCCCTTGGTGTATTCAGGATGAATGTAATATGATATTTTTCTACTTATTGAGAGAGAAAAATTGCAAGTGGAGTGGAATGCAAGTTGGATGCTAGGGGCTTAAGATCCGATCAAGCTATGGATCATTGAAGTAAAAATTTATTTTAATTATAACGAAAACATCTCCCCTGGTGTAAAAAGGCAAGGAATTTTCCCAAAAATGTCTATTTTCTGAACTAATTTTTAAAAATGCATAAGCTGATTTAATAAGCATTTTTTGGCAATTAAATCCACAAAGATTTGAATTTGGCAAATCATTATTGATTCAAGAATGAAAAGTTCTCCCATAATTTCTATGATATGCTTTTGTTTCACTAACGTTTTTACAGTGAATTATCTAATTATCTAAGAAACAATAAGTTCTACATCAAGATTCTTGGTTGCCATCTTGAAAAGCTGCTTTTTATTTGTATAAAAGTACCCAGATTTGTATCTTCCTTTTTGTTTAGATCAATTTACTTTCAAGGCGATTGATTAAATTTATTGTATTAACAAGGTCAGGCATCAAAAGGTTGAGGGCCTATTCCAGAAAGGATCTATGAAAAATGGTTCTGTAAAAAATACAAACTGTGATTCTCTCTCTTCAAAGTTAATCTATAAAAGTCTGCAATATCTGCGTTCGATAACCAGTTACACAAATTTCAGTATCCTCTATGAGGAACTTAAAAGACACATTTTGGCTTGATAATTATCAATTCTAATGTTGACTACATTTCAAATGGCATTAGTCAACTGTAACGCTTACAATGTATTCAATTACATAAATTCCTCTTTTCTTCTCTCAAGTTCAAATATTCCATTCGCAATTTTTTTAATTCGATTACAGTAAAATATTGTTCAGTGTGACATTCGTTCGAATAAAACTTTTATTCTCAACTTGGCATAATTTTGCGACTTTCATTATAAGTGTTATCTATACTACTTTTTCTTCTGAATTATTCGGCTAGCAGAAGCTTCAACATATTTTACTCTTCATTCTACAGTTCTTGGGTTGCAGGTTTCTAATCAAAAATGTTGCAGAAAAAATTGACGATTTTCAAGTTAAGGATTCTCTCAGTTTCCTTAGCAATTGCTTTATATTCAGACTTCCGCACTCTAAATACAAGCCATTCTACGAAGTAAATCTCATACACTTGAGACTCACCGGAGAGTGTTATATTTTAGTCTATCGTGAATTATTTTGTGAGAATAATAATTCATTAAATTAGATAAAAAATGCAGCAAGGAGCAGACAAATAACGCGCTCAAATCGATTGCCGCGCTCACGACTGGCTTCATGGGCGGTCTCGTCGGGGCCCAGACAGCTGTACAGCGTGTCAATACTCCTAATACACAAGGCAATGGAAATCTAAAGAAGATGTCCATTTCAAGTGTGAGCTATTCTTAACTTGAAAATTTCGCTCCCTACCGACTTGGAGACGGATGAGTTTAGTATGCTATAGACTATAACCCAATAACCGTTAACTTATGATATGTGCATCACTCGAACTTGTTCAAGGTTTTCATTCACCACCAAATTTATATCTATTTTTTAATCGATTTGAAAAATCTTCTCAAGGAGTATACAGCGATAACAAAAAGTGTTTATTTCTATTTGCAAGCATCATAGAATAATGTTGAGAACATGGTTAATCTTTTTAAAGATTTTGTGTGATAAAAAAATTTCTCAGATCTTCCTTCAATAGATCTATCATCGGCTAAACTTCGGAATCACCACGTCGTACACATACGAGTAGTATGGTTATCTAAATTATATATTTTCTCACTAAATAAAACATTCTCAACAAAATGTACTACTTTTCACTTAATTTTATCATCAAACTTCCATTTTCAATTTCCAAATTTTCGTTCAAATCAGATTGAATTTGAAATTTTCTCGTTATTATCGTTCAAACATATATGTTTTGTTGACATATAGTATTAATATTCTTACTTGTTTTAATTTAATCTTTGAGATTTTGTCATTATTTTGAATTTATCATGTAAAACAAACATTAATTTTCTTGGCGAAG
>JJOG01002642.1:0-12975 GCA_000715275.1 Gyrodactylus salaris
TTTTCTGCGATATAAGTTGTGACACTAGGGACGTTCTAGGAAATTGAAGTATAGGGAAAACAATAGATTTTTTCACAATTATGAAAATCATTATTCTTGATGTATTTGGAACATGATGTTGAATTTTACACAAAAACAACGGCCTCTCTCATTTTTCCCCGCATAGTGATCGACTCAGTCATCTTCATCAAACTTGTACTGAGTTCAATAAGAAAGTTTCTTCGATTTGTTCGTTCTTTCTTTGCCAATCCTCTCTCTACTTGGTGGTGCCGGTATGAGAAAAAGCTATTGACTACAGTGTTCAATATTGTTTGAAGGTGACACTGGTGCCATATATATTCAACAGACTTATTTGCTATAATAAAATCAAGATAGAAAAAAAACTAAAAACTGCATCTAAGAGACCAAGGTTTAATTAATTTATAATAAATTTTTCGTTAGAATAGAGAAAACTTCATCGCTAAGAATAATTATTTGAAAATGGATTTTTTCAAGTTTTTCCTATTTTCAATTTAATTTTTTTGGTATTTTTATAAATGATTTCGCGTAAATAAAACAACCATTTTGGAGTTAATTATACGTATACTATAAGATAAAAGAATGAAATATGTTAACCTTACACTTCTCAATTTTGCGCCGACAAAACTTGGTTTTCAATCTCAAATACCTTTCAATTCATGAAATTCTAATGTATCTTTGATCATGCTCTTAACAAGCGAATCTATTTGATAATTTCAAGTCCTAATTATTCTAGGTTTAGATCAATGGTTTATAGCAATTGTCTTGTCAGGTAATCAAATTTTGAAAATCTTTAAAATATCATTACTTCTTCAGATTTTGAACGCTCAACCTTTTTTCATTATTAGATGTTTTTTAGGTATAAAGAAATATTATTTTTTTGGGATTTTCACAAAATGATATTACAGCATCTTGGCCATCTTCTACATGATGATCAATTTTGTAAAATGGTTAATTTTACATGATTTTGGTGCCTAAAAGTGTAATGCATGCTAATTTTTTAAATATAATGAAGTTTTTTTTTATATAACCTGTTTTCTTCTTTTAGAAAAACTGATAGTGAATTCAGCGATTTGTAAGTTCACAGTGAGAAAATAGAATACACATTTCTATTTAATGAAATTTCTATAGTCTCTTATCTGAGCAAAATATTAAAGAAAATGTCATATCTGATACGTGAGTTGTCTTGAAGATTCTATTATTTTATAAAATGTAAAAAAATACTTGCTCTTTGAATGTTTTTTCATAAACTATCGCCTTTTAACTCTTAGAAATTGGTATATAAACATAGGGTTTCTAAATTAATTTGCAAATTAATTTTAATATATTTTCCAAGTCCCATCATAATGGATGAAGATTATACAAAAGTGCTTTCTTCATTGGAATCAACGTGAGTCCTCTATTTGCAGCTAAATCCATAGATGTCGCTTTAATGTCCCAAAATAATAGGATTTTTCCAAAATTTCTCAACACTTGATATTTCTTCAGATTTCCTTCCTGTCAATATGCGTATTAATCATCAAAGGCCAAAAAATGAGAACCCATGATGCAACACTTTTAACTGTATTTTGAGCTCATCAGAACTGGTTGCAGAATCTCCTTAACCAATTTTTATGAAAATCTAGAGAACGAAGACATTTTTATGAAATATTTATTTTACCTCAGGAGTTCAAGTGATCCGAAACATTCCTCTCAAAAGAAAAATTAATTAGCATTTTAATTTAGATTACACTACTCGACATTTAGAAAAAAATGTAACCCCTTTCTAATGCAGAATTTCATGCTGATTACGAATATGCTAATTAAAATTGAGGTTTAACATCAAAATTTTGATCTCTGATGAAAAAAATCGATTTGCTCAATTTAAATTAATTGTCCTAAAAATGATTTTTATCTATTTTCTGGGAAAATTCTACACTTAAAAAAGTTTTTCTTCCAACTATTAGGTCATAAAACTGCCCTTTTTGCATTAAATCTAAATGATAGGTTTTTTCTAGATTCTCTGCTAAGTTGATTTTTAAAGTGGAGTGTCTATGACTTAGCATTGCTCAGTGATATAAGGAGGATGGGGTAAAACCTTTTAGGTCTTTTCCTCTCGACTCCGTACGTACTCTCTACCCTTCTCTTCCTATTATGTACACTAAGCTCGTGAGACATCCATTTGTTGAAATGATTTGTCTTCCCTGTTAAACGAGACAGTTGTCAAAGTAAAAAGAATGCATTTTGGGTAATCTACCCCTCCACAATGTTGATTTTCACGCGATGTGGAGGGACAATTCTTTCCTTCTTCTTAAATCTCAACTCCTAGACTTTTCGTACCTGCTGAATATGGTACTCCTTGAGATGCTCTGTCCACCGAATATATCTATTGGTTTCTGAATATCAGACATTTTTCAATCGTATTTTTAAATAAGAATCAGGCAAATTATACCATTTTAAACAGCGTTATTCTTTAAATTTATAAGCGGTCAAAACGAACCTAAAAATTACCATTCTTCTTCCGAATTATATTATTGAAAATGTTTGATTTTTACTAAAATACATTTTCTGTGTTTATTATTGTCAGTTTTTATCGTCAACAGTGCACTGGAAGGGTTTTCACTTCGGCTGCATTCTTTAAAGAGCTGTTGCACTTATGCGTTCATAGTACAATGACAAAGAAAACAGCGTTCTACATTGAGGACAAAACTATTTGATTGGTGATTGATCTTAGACGTCTCAGTTCCACTCTGGAATATGTAGCCTTTGTGGTGATTTATTATATTCTACATGATTTTTTCATTTGATTTGGGATGTAAGCAGACATTCATAAGTGAGAATGAATACTATTCATTGAATAGTATCTATTTCATCCAATCACATTTTATGAAGCACTCTCATTGGTTATCACAGATATGTAAAAAAATTAGCAAATTCTGCCTTGTGTCTTTTAAGGTTCAGGATATCCATATTTATCATCGCTTAATAATTTCTTCTTCATATTTTCAATCTCACTAAAAATTTACTTTTCCTAGTGATATACAAGATGAAGATTTCGACTGATTCTCAACAGGTAATCAAACATTTAAAAATCCAACTATTTATCATTACTCTGACAAAAAAGAAAATACTACATCCCTAGTTGACTAAACCTTAACGTAGAGCTCTTGAAGGATTCTAAAAAAAGATAGATGGCCTTTTACGTCAAGTCATGTAACACTAAACGGGAAAGCCTCTCCAAAATTGAGTAGGCATCATAATCAATACTACAGGAATCTGGAATTAATTTATAGATGAAATTCAATTCAACTGGGGATAATTTTTATGGTTGTATAATACGAGGGAAACATTATGATAAAAATTGTAGCAAAACAAGTCTCGTATAAAAGAAAATGAAGTAAATAAAAGTAGAATTTTATTTCTTTATAGATATAAAAATTTACCATAATTTACGTCATAATTGCAAAAAACTATGAAAATCTGATAAAATGTATACTTTTTAGGAACATAATATTTAATTATTGTTACAAATTGTAACTTACAATAGAGTGGAACATGACTCACAAGTCTTCTTTAAAAATAAGATTCAGTATATATTTGAATTTTTCCTTGGAGGATAATACTAAATTTTTAAACTCTATTTTTACTGGTCATTCACCCAAAAGGTTCGGTAACTTGATTAATTTTGAGTTTCTTATACGGAGTGATGAATATGAAAATAATAAAAAATGTCTACCCTAATTTTCACATTTTAAAATCAAAAACTTATTCATCTTATTTTTTAGAAAGCTCAAGGATTTTAAATATAAAATCCCAAGAATTACACCCTTAACAACGTATGGGGACAGATTAACTCTACTTTTGTATAAATATAATTTATTAATGAGTTTTCATCTTCACTCCAATTATAATTATTATTACCTCAAAGATGATAGCAATATTGAGGTAAATATATGTTTATTATTATCATGTTCCCTTGGGGGGATTTAGCGAACACAACATGTTGCATTAGCAATGATTAAACACAATGATAAATTTTAATGATCAGCATAGAAACCCAGGATAAATATCGATTCATTTCATTCTGAAATCCCTTAGAACCAGTTGTCTTCTGTCCTCTTAATATTTTTTCTCTTCGAGTAGAATTTCTTGTAGAGCCATTCTCACAAAATTATTGGAAGGATTTGCTGGCCGTCAGATTTATACAGAAAAATTCGTAGTTAAATTAAGTCCGCATTCTGATTGGTTCTAATCGCTTGGGATTTTCGCTTCATAATGGATGGTTGTAGAAAATTCCATTAAAATCTGTCGAGTAAATTCTGAATTTACCTCTGATTTGCAACTTGGTTATTTTTTGTGTAATTAGATTATTCTAAATTTTCTGCTTTAAATCAGCGAAGGAATAATAGAATTTTTGATGATCCAAGTCTCTCCACGAAATGTCAAGTTTTCCGACCCTCTGGTTGTAGACAGGGTGTAAACAGGTATCGAAACTAGGCTGATCAGTAGTACTGATTCAGTACGGGAGCGCTCATGAAGTTGTGCTAGGCATATTCGATCTTCATAACCCAGATCGGAGAATCTTCGAAGTAATGAAGAATTCACGTTCAACTTGTTGTTGTAAGTAAAACTGAATTCCTTGCGAGCATCAACTTTGACCATTTAAATGAATCTTGATAGACTTTGAAATGGGTACCCTAATATCATTATCAAAGACTTCTTAACTTACTCTATCCTTAAAACAAAATTGAATGAGATGAACAATTTTAGGGCATGGAAAAATATGAAAATTTGGGCAAAATACAGTGAAGAAAACACAGGACAAAAATAATTGAATGATTTGTACACAATATATATTATACTGAATAATTAAATAGAAATATAAATTCTTCGGTATGTCATTGAGTGGAATATAATTGGGTGTCCAATGTGCTAACCACTGGTTCTGATTCTCGGATGCTATGCGCTCCTTGTGGTCTCCGACCCGTAGTTCACATGGGATTTTCTCAGTGCCCATTCACAGCAGAGATCTTAAGATCAAATTCAGAGAGTTTTTTACTTATGGAATAACTCATGCTGAAAAAGAGCTTACTCAAGCCCTAAGAATCTTCCCTCATTATTAGAGGATTTAAAAGGGATTCTCAAAAATTGGATAATTTGTAAACACACTACTATTGATAATAAGAGTATTTATTGGAGATTTCTCTATCAGCCAATAGAAGAAGGGCAACCCAATGAGACTTATAGTTTTGATTACAAAAGAGATTGTCAATCATACATTTACAGGAACGCTTTGAATGTGGATCAAATTCTTATTATTACTATCCTTTAATTTCATCAGTTTAATGACCTCTTTTGAGGTCAAGATTCGGCCCAAGGGCTATTGGCCGATAGACATTGTTTTTCGGGAAAATAAAAGAATTGGATATTCTTATGACTGTATGAGCAAGGAAACTGGCAAGCCTTTCAAAATATGTCAATACTGTGAGAATATTACCTGCTTTATTTTCAATCAAAACAACAGGAATTATACAAGAAGTGAGTGGTGTTTAATTTATGTTTTATGGTCTGTCTTGTTGAAGTGACCCTGGTATTTTCCATTATTATCGTAAGTAATCGTGGAAAAGGTTTGAGACTTTCCAAATTTCATTATATTACTTTAAGAATTATATATTTTAATTATGTACGCCTTTTCGTTAATTCTGATTCAATTTCAATTGAATTTAGAAGGCTTTTAGGAACTTTGACCAATTTCATTGTTGGTATGAAATAAACTGAGAAAATTATTCGAAAATACTCTTTACTGAAAACTAAATAGGTGTTTTAACCCTTTTAGAGCCGTTACAAAATGTTTATAAAATATGTTAAATATTATTTTTCTTGGCGAATTGCTTATTTTTCCAAAATTGATGAAATTCAGCAATTAAACAATTTTGAGAGATAAAAATAACAATGATTCATCTTAGATCTAATATATGTACAAATAGAAGAGAAATTCTTCGAGTCTCACAAAGTGAGAGGTTTCATAAACTATCCAACTGTCTGTACGAGAATAACAGGATAGGGTATTCGCACGAGACATTTCTCTGATCGTAAGGGGTGTGAGGAATTTCTTAGGAGGAATTGAAAGTCTTCATGATCCAAGCCTTTCGGTGGAATGATAATGGATGGAGGCCACTCATGTTGTCGGAGGGCACAGATGCAGGAAAAAGGGAGCGAAGAAAATTGTTCTAAACATCTTCAGTTGCTATGGAGCAAAGTTGGTCAGCGGGATAGTCAAAGTTGTAACCTAAGAGAAAGGAAAATTCTGTATTGACAATTATTTATCTTAGACTCGAGCGTCACTTAAAACTTATTTTTGTAACTTAAAATTCGGGACGGCGATCCTGATATCATTATCGATGATTTGGACTCAATAATCGTCAATTCAAACTTCACGAAGATATCACCAAGTTTTTGATTAAAAAGTGTTGAGATGACTTCAGATCATTGGCGAATTTGAATATTGCGCCGAAATCAGGATCGAATAGCATATTATTTAACTGAATTCAAGAGATGCACTTTTGATCATACCAGACCAGAAGTTTTCTCTCATTTTGAATGTCACAGTGTGAAGTAATTTTACAGCAGTGAATGCGAAAAAACAACATTTTCAATATTTATTTGTTCAATGTTTATCATCCTTCAGAAGCGAAATTTCATCAAAAATATTTATTTGTCATAAAATATGATTTTGTATTCTCATCAGAAATCGGTTTGGATTATGAATTAAGAGCAGATTTTAAACCCCACTAGAGTGAAACATAACATCACACAAATGAGATCTACATTCCCATGTAGATTATCGTCTCTCGATTCATGTTCTGTGTGTATAAGAGCTTCTAGTTTTCATTCCGAACAAGTCATCGTTGAAAATAAGATCAGTGCACATTTTTATTGCGCGGATTATGCTTTACCTTGGATACTGCGCGAAGCAACTTGATTAAATCAACTATTTTTATATAATTTCAATCTAAGAAGAATAGTATTTCTTGTTTAATTTAATTTGAATAGTTCTTGAGAAAGCTAGGAATGAATTTTGTTTTGAAGGGTTCAATATTCCCAAAAGGCACCTTTAAAAATCATATAAAATAACCATTTATTCATACTGCCACAA
Source organism: Gyrodactylus salaris (assembly GCA_000715275.1). NCBI lineage: Eukaryota > Metazoa > Platyhelminthes > Monogenea > Gyrodactylidea > Gyrodactylidae > Gyrodactylus > Gyrodactylus salaris. The sequence continues at coordinate 7,154 of JJOG01002642.1, forward strand.
TCATCATTTGGGTAATTGATAAAGAATAAAAAAACCCAGTTGGTGTTATAAAAAGTCCCTTTCATAGTTTATATGATTAGGCAACCCCAATCTCTCTAGAGAAACTTTGGTTGAAAGAGTTTCCTTTATGTTTATAATTTTTCCATTTTTATTGTCTTCACATTAAGTTTTCCGTTTTCTTTTTGCCCAAACTATTTTCGATAGCTGAAAGTACAAATTCTATAGAAAAAAAATCCTCTTTTGGATTGAAAAACCTGTCCTCAGAAATTTACCAAGGAATTCTTTACATTATGTCTAACTGGAGATAACTGCAATATGTTCTGCTTTTAGATTATTTTCATTTCTCCGAGAGGCAACATATTTTCCACCCCTTGCTTTAATTTCTAGTCATAAACTTCTTCCAGCACATTTTATTTATATAAAATTAAATAAATAATTGTTTTTAAACTTTATGATTACATTTTTGGTGAAAATTGTTTATATTTTATCAAGAAATTACTTCATCGATTTTTTGATCGTGAAAATATTCATATAAAATCAGTTCAGTTTTAAAAACGGTGAGAATTACTAAAAAATACAATATCTAGAAAAGATTTTCAAAAAGATCTTAAAAAAATTAATCTTAATTTAGATTGATTAAAATATAACTATGAGCAGGGCACCAAGAAAATATGCTATATTTTGAGCATATAAGCTAGAAAATGTTTATTATGCATAAGATATAAATCGCGTGATACAAATTAAAATGAGAAGCCTCTTCAATAAAATAGTGAAAACTCATTTATTTGGTTTAAAATTGCGGCTAAGAACACCAATTTATCTCACTCTAGCTGTTGTCAAGTCATTTAAAAATAGAAATTAGTACTTTAAAACCTCTGAAATGCATTTTTTAAATTTAAATAATGCTTATAAACTCGAAAAATTTGGAACTGACAATTATGACATTTAAAATCTTAACTGTGAGATTCATCTTAAAATATTTTTTTTTCGTCCAGCTGCTGAAATAATCAAAATATCATTCAGTAATCCCTTACAATGAAGGGTGTAACATTTTTTTATTAGACTTTGCTTAATATATTTTGGTCAAAAATTACGGTAAATATATATTTATTTATACATTTATTGACAGGTTGTAGTTTATGTTGTCAAGAATAATTATCCGACGTACTATGTTTCTATTGATCTTAGTTTTGTATAAATTGATTTCATTGTAAAAATACCTCTAACCAATAAGATTAGTTTATTTTTCTAACTCGAATTTGATTGGTTGTTAATTAAAAATACATTCCTTCTCTACTCTAACACACGCACATAAGTTTCACATTATCGAGTGCACATTTAGAAAGGTGATTATTAGTAAGGAGATTCGTAAAAGGATTAATTTGTGAATTTTTATAGATTTGAAATATGCAAATCAAATGTTAATGACATGCCAAGAGAAAGAAAATCTACCAGAAGTCAAGGAAATAGAAACGTTCCTCGATTGTGTCCAGATCGGGGAACCGGAACATTACAATCTCTTCATTTATGAGCGTGAATTCACTGAGAAGTACGAAAGACCTATTGTAGACATAGTCGATCCATACTTTCTCAAATGGGTCGAAAACAGAAATGAAACTATCGAAAGTCTGGAACTTGGATTTCCTATGAGGAAGATTCCCGAGTTGATGCTCGCTGTATATTCCAAGATATTACAAGTTAGTAGATAGCCAGAAGTTTTAGCGATAATCACTTAGAAGTCCTGAAGAAAATAAAGTTTTTATTCATCTGATTGGAAGTCATTTTAAAGATCTTACCTTGGCAAGACGCTTCGAAGGTAAGAAAATCACCTTCTTCATTAGTTCTATATTCCTAACATACTGTTTTAGTAATACAGTGCTAATAAGATTTAAGACATCAGAAAATGTCCATGATTTCGAAAGCATTCACATTTTTCATGAAATATTATAACTGGGAGCAATTGTAAAAATTTAATTATTGTGTAAAATCATAAATGCAATCTTTGATATGTTTTTCATCTGAAAAGGGTTCGAAAGAACTTTCGAAGTTTAGTGGAGTAATTGAATCTCTGAAAAATTAATTCTTACAACTCCCAACAAGCTGAAAAGTTCATATGATTAGTAGTCAATGACTAGTCATTAGTAGAAAAATAAAGATAGACCTTGCTAGAAATTCTTTGAAAAAAGTTTTTAAATTTCTTTATAAAAAAATCATTAAAAATGAAGATATCCAAGATTCAAGTTGAATTCTGATTGTAATTATTTTTGGCCATTTAATTACGCAATAAGTCTAGAGAAGAAATTCAGGCAAGAAATAGCAATAATAATTTATTGGGATTATTGATCCATAGAGCCTAGCAATCTCAATTGCATAACATAAATTTATATCCTAGATTTATTTTTATTGCTTTTTCCATCAAGTAATTTCTAATTAAATGATAACGGTATTTCCTGCGTGTTGCACTTGAAATAATAATTATTATTCAGTGCACTATTTAGCTTTTTCTCTTTAAATTGGTTTTCTTTTTCAAAAATACCCTTCCTCCTTTTCATCGAGATAGTCTGAGGGAAGTATCACTAAATAGTCAAGGGATCAAGACATCAAGGTTCTTTAAATACAGGTCGAGGAGTCGGGGGTATGTTATGCTCTAGAGCAAAACATATTTTAATATCTATCATTTCTCGACGAGACCCTTGAACTTAAGACTTGAACCCTTCTAGCCTAAATTCGTGAGTCGTAGTATTTTTGATAGTAAAATATCAGAACCTTTATAATAGTTTATCCACTTAGAATTTCAAGACGATCTGCATTGATGCGCGGGAATTAGATAAGGAAACACGTCGGGATAGCTTGACGTACTCTCATCCGTTCAACGAGACCCAACTTATCGTCTTTAGTGAGAAGGGCTTGCTCAGGAGCAGGAAGCCACCAAAGGTCATAACTGACTTTTCCTTCTTCTCGTACGAGCAGAACATCCTTTGTGACCTCGAAGGCAAATCAATAATGTTGAATAACATTTGCAGCGTCAAAGTTATTGTACGTTTGATAGTTCTTTTTATTAGTTCCTACAGGACTGAGAAGTTTCTTAAAGCATACACAATTTTGATAATTCAACTCTTTTTTATAGAATGCCATCAAAGTGATTGAGCCGGATGAAAAGTTTGAAGTCAAAGATTTGAAATTATTCAACTATACGTCATTCGAGCCGTTAAGAGCCCATGTCAATGTGGAAGAAGTCAGAAAGTATCAAAAGAGCCAACTATTTTTGCTATTAATACTTTTTGTGAGTGGCCAGCCGAATCTCTATTAATTTATAGCTTTATCTGTTCAAGCATTCCATCTCACAGTTTTCAATTTTCATGATATTTTAAACTTAATAATGCTGTTACTATTTTTAATCTAGTTCTCCTTCCTACTGTCAATATCTATATTCGTATGGAACAATCGCGATGCTTATAAAATATGTCAGAGCAAGAAGAAAAAGAAAGTCCTACGTCAGCAGAAACTATTGGCGGAGATCAGCAAAGCCAAATGGCAATTCCTGGAGCAAAATCAACTCCAACTACAGAACGGATATCAAGTGAGTGATCTTTGTGCCCTTAAAAGAGATGCATTGGTGTCTAGCTATTCATTGACATCAATCAGAAGTTGTCTAATCAATGCTGGATATACACATCCTTAAAACAAATTGATTTTACATCTTCTCTAAGATACTCAAATGGAGTAAATTTGATATTTGTGAACCTCATGTTTTTAGAGAGTTGAAAATAAAACTCTGAGGCCTCGGATAAGAATTTTAAAACCATTCTAATTACTCTCCTGTTGACGCTCTTTGTGATTATCACCACTTCTGACCTATCTGAAGTCGGATGTGTATGAGTTCTTTGAGAAACAAACGGTCATTATATTGCCTTAGAGGGCAGTTTCTTTTGTAAGAGAGGGATCAACTAAATGCCAATTCGTTGGAATAAGAGAATTGCATCTAATGACTTTTAATCTGAATGTTTTATACCTTGTTCTAATGATAGATTTTATATGAAAATATTTTTTTCTAAATTTGCGGATTGAGATGAACTGACCTAATATTAAGATTGTTAAGACATTTTTAAGACTCATCGAAGAGATTTGAGCAAAGATCTATCTCCTAAAGGGGGTCCTAGTAATAATTTCACTACGATCTTCTGAGTATTCAAACTCCAATGCACATCATCAAGGTGAGACTGATAGGATTCCTGGAAATAAAAGTATTTCCAATAAACAATAATACTGCACGACCATAGCTTGAAATGTGATTGAGATTAATTAGACCCCAGAGATTGAATTTTCCATCACATTATTTTTATTCTCCCTTACTTACTAAACTACGCAGATGCATCATTTATTAAGAAAAGTCGAAATCTATTCCCCTTCTATAAGGAATAGCTTTGATATTTCAGACACTATGTAGAAAAATCCACATTATTCCAAAAGTAATGGATTTAATTTCTTCTCTCAGCAGTCGAATCCACAACAGCTTTCAACAATGATGCGAGAACAATTCTATAGCCAAACATTTAAATAGCGAGGCAGGAGACGTGTAATACACGAGAATAATTTATTTTATAACATATTTTTCAATTTTGCAATAAAGTGTGTACATTTCAGTTATATGATCAATTTTTCCCTGATTGCTCTCTGGTGAGAAGTGCCAAATTGAAGAGTACTACTTTTATATCCGAAAACTGAGATACGGTTTGTAGCGGTTACATTACGGTTATTAACCGTAGAAATTATCTAAAAAAATTCAGGAGTTCCCTGTGTCACCTTATATACTACTGTATAACTTATGCTCGGTGCCCAATGATGTTAAAATAATTAACAAACCGGTTACTAACCGGTGATATGCTATATGGTTAGGATTACTAACTGTAATAACTGGTTAGTCGATTAGCTGATTCCTAAAATCAAGGATAATTTTTCTCAATTACTTTCGCATTTATTTTTCTCTATTTCCCTAACAAAATCGACCCTTTTAATTACAGATAGTCGTAAATTAAATTTCTTTATTGTCATTAGTCTAAGTCAATCAGCCAAGATTTGAATCCCCAGGTATATAAACACTGAACATTTTGTAATTTTTACTTCAATTCGAGAAAAATATTTGCTTGAAGATTTTTTGAAATTTCCCTTGGTTTAAAAGTTAAGAAAAATATTTCAACTTGGTTTTCATGTAGAGCAGTGCATTATTTTGAAATATTTTTCAACTTCGTAGTAATCTAAGGATGACCATCTTTAAATCAAAAAAATTAGGGGCAATTCGGATGCATAATTTCAAAGTTACATCGGCTTTAAGATTTTGGAAAATTAAAATCTGAATGATTAAAATGGCATTTTTGTTGATAGCAAAACTTTGGATACTTGTATAATTATAACTAGAGATAATTAAGAGATGATAATTACACTAATCAAAAGCTCATTCCTTTGTCTGAGATACACACTGAAATGAGATGTCCATCTTCTAGAAGTTAAATTAATCATTTCATTCGTAGAGAAAATAAAGGTTTTAAATGCATCACTGTTTTCTTCTTAATTTAAAGATTTTTCTATAAAGAGTATACAGAAAAAGTACAAGTTGAGCATTGGAGCAAATGGTATCTGGAATGATTATAAATAATATTTCTAAAGAGTTGAAGAATTCAAAAAGTTCCTCTGTCTGAGACGCTTTCTGATCGCATTCTGTTGATCTCTTATAAAGTTTGGATTGAAAATTCCGTTCACCTAGAATGAAAGAAGGTTTATCGAACCTTGGATTAATGATGCTCGCAAGAATCATTTTGATACAT
>KL566891.1:7493-19420 GCA_000715275.1 Gyrodactylus salaris
ATAAAAGCATTGGCAGTCAAGAACAGAGAACATTCAGAATTCTTCTCAACAATCGGTAACCTTCCTCAACCTATACTAACTCAATGGGGAAGTTGGTTTGAAGCAGCCAAATACTATTGTGAGAGAGAGGGGATAATTGTCAAGATTGCTAAAAGTGCTGTGATGTACTCGAATCTAGACAAAGATCTTTTTCTAATACAACTCATCTCAATAATTTTTTTATAAATGTTTAACTTTTTAAAGCTAATTAGACAATAATTAAGAGTACATTTTTATGCTTTTATAAAATATATAATTTAAATTTTTATTTTGCATATTTTGGGTAGCCCCACTGATGACCAGGGCGACCAGAAATATTCCTCTAAAAACTAAAGTAGGATTGCTGTTTAAATCAGATTATTTTTGTCGAAGTTGAAAAGGAATATTTTATTCTTATTCAATCGATAAATATTACCTAAATTATGCGTTAACATAAATCATTCATTTTGCATATTTTTATGCGATTATAACTCGGAAACTATCGAGCTCTCGACCCTGAAAATAACACCAATCTTTATAACTTTTAATTCTACAAATTATATCAAATATTCGAAAATATGCATTTGGTCATCAGTGATGACATACACTTGAAATTTGATCGATATTCGCTACGTCGAATGCCTTGCTCAGATCAATGTAGAGAACCAGAGTTTTTCTCCCTCTAGAATTTAGTAGAGATATAGGATATGCACGATAAGATGTTGGTTTCGCACGTCCGTCCACGACAGAAGCCATGTTGATCTGAGTCAATCTTAGTAATATCTATCATTTCCCGTTCGTGGGAGTATGCTATTGATGCAAGCATAAACCTCTGAATTCTTATGCTGAATAACATCCATCTTTGACGTGAACTCTTCTTCTGATAAGCATCTTGCCGCTGAAAATAGTTCCATATTGAATGACTGGCGAAACTCATGATTAGGATTAAAAACATGTAGTTCTCCTATATATATAAAATACTTTGGATGAAGGCTATTGGTCAACAATAATCTGATAAAACAATACGCATGAGATGATAAGATAAATATGTAATGTACAAACATTGTTGATCTATAAACCATATTCATGGTACAATGAGGTCGAATAAGGTTCTGATAATTTGATACCATCGCAGATCAGGTTGCATAAATAAATAATTTTTAAGTCAAACAGGTGTTATATTTCTTTAGGAAATGAAAATCGAAACCATATTATTTTAGGAAAAGTATATTCGTGTATCCAATTATTTTAGGTGAGTATACCTTTTTTAAACATTATTTTAGGTACACTTCTTTTTTTTGTCATATTAGTTTGGGCGATAACCCATGATTCATTAGGGCTACCAAATGCATATTTTTTGATATTTTAATTCTCGTAGTTTCATTATGAAGAAAAACTATTCAAGTTTAAAAAAAGTTTCATAGCAAAATATGTTTATGCATATTTTTACATATTTTCCAAGAAAATTTCTAGTACGATCATTTTTTACGATTTAGGCAACGATAAGCTATTCACAACAGAGAACTCAAAGTACCATATTTCCTTAAATTAGAATATTTAATTATTCATCATAACCTACATTACAATACGTAAAACTATTACTCATTTTAGATAAGTACATATTTTTACATATTTTGAACTGAAATTATACATATTTCTGGTTAAAATATGTATTATGACAAAAACCTTATTTTTTATAGAATGAACTTTTTCCGGACTTTTCTGAGGTCGAAAAGCTGACTAAAGTTTTTTCCGACGGACCATTCTGGGTAGCTCTAATTATTACCCTCTCGATTTGATAATTATCTTGACTTGTGTTTCACAAAATAATTTTCCCATGTTATGCCTCCAAGCCAAAATTCTAATCTCACATTTGAATGCAGCATAATGAGTCTGATGAAATCTCATTCTTTGAGAGATTGGTCCCTTATTTGAAACAAGCCCAAAAGTTTGAAAACTGTCCTTATGTCTCTACTGCCAATATACAGTACAATGTGCATCTGGGGTTTCAAATTTATTTTCCTGATGCTTCATCTCGAAATGACGTTGAATGGTGAATGTTCTCGGAGTAATCACATACATAATCTGATGCACCTTCTTTGACAAGAAAGTCTTTCCATTTGTTCTGGAAGTTATAAGTCGCCATTTGTAATAAATCAATACCAAAGCTCCCTTATAAGTCACCCAAATCATAACCATACCCCAATCTGATTGGACGATATTCCTATTGGCTGGAGGTGTTTCCTTTGTTAGTCATATTTATAATAGTGATACGGTGGTGCATCAATATGAAACTGTAATAGTATGACAGTAATTTGTAAATATTTTTAACAAAGTCCCGTAGGTAATTTGATTACTTTTCGTTTTAAAAAAAAACTTTCTTTACAATTGTTTGACCACTTGCAAGTTCCCTCCGAAAAGGTATACCCCACTTATTCGAAAGGTATTTCATTAGAGTGTTCAAAAAAGTTTACAACAACTTGTTTACTATTCTCACACGCTTTAAAAATCAAAATAAGTGACTCTCGTTAAAATATAAAATTGAATTGAGTTGAATCCGCATCAGTGTTGTAGAATCATTGTCTGAGTTGATCAACTTCAAACCATATGTTTTCCATGATGATTTAGCGATGAAAATTAGATCCTAATTAGAAATCCTAGAATATTTTTCTTTTAGCAAAACTGGTTTGAATAAAAATGCAGGGCTCGATCATGTACAGGGCCGCGTTTTTTTTATTAAAGGGACCTGTAACACAGTCAAACGTTTAGGAATAATGAATTCTGAAGGTTATCAAGACATTCTCCGGAAAGGTTTACTGCCTTTTATTGCTGCACATGAAAATAGTAACTTGATTTTCCAACAAGATAATGCTACTTGCCATGTTTCCAGGTCCAATTTGAAATTTTCTGACGAAAACAGCATCTTGCAATGGCCACCTTGCATAAACGCCAATTTGAAAGCCTTAGAGGAATGCGTCATGACTAAGTTACGGAAGATAGATAAAAATAGTATATAGACATTGATGCACTCTATGGGTGATGGAGTGTTAGAAGTAATCCGAAAAAGTAGCGAAAACCCCATTTTATATAATTAATTCGATTATTTTTACAATGGTCTGCTTTTTTATAAACACTTAAAACAACATTTTTGTAGATTGCTCATCTGGTAACTCAGGTTTCAAAATAATTTTGAGAATCAAGAATTTTTCGTCACTTCTAAGGGATATTTCTTTTTGCATAAGAATTCAATTGCAAACTATTGATTTTACAATTTTTAAGAATTTGTGAACATTCCAACTCTTATAATCCATTTGAAGAATTGATGAGTATTGGTTGAAATATATATTTTCTTCACTTTAAATATGAGTTCTTCTACGAGTTATACTGACGTAATTGGTTACGTGAATACCTTTTATTGAATAAAAAATAAGATAATTTATTTAAAATATTCGGCAAAGGTGCATGATTTAATCCCCCATTTATTGAACATTTCATTCTAACCATCTCACTCTGATCACATCGATATATGGAAATAAAAATCGTAATGATTATTAATTCAATATGAGGCTCTATTTACGCAACTGCACTACGTCAGTCCTAATAAACCTTTGCTAAAGACATGACACTTTGATTTGATTACTCAATAGTATAAAGTCTATTATTTACACTACAATTCTAATCATAGTCTTCACTCTAACCTTTCATTTACCAATGAGAAAGCTTCTTCATTCTCATTGGTTGTTCTTCACTTCATTTGAATTAATATATTCATTATTTTCATAGCTACACTTATTTTTACTATTCATTGAGCAGGAATATGTTATTAGCATATGAGTGAGTCACATTTGTACAATGAATGTAGAATTATTGATTAATTTTTTTCTTATAATGTTCTCCCTATTTACACCCTTTATTCCCTAACTTTGCGTCAAAACAAAAGGATCTTAAATTTTTTTTTATTCAAATCATTACACTATTTACATAGATTTTAACATACACTGATTCATATTAGACCTTTTAGAGATGTTAATTTTCATTCCCCGCTTATCTTAGTTTTTTAATATCGCAAACTTTTACGTCCCAATTCTACTCTGGACTATTTATTGAACTGAAAATTGGTAGAGACGAACATTGCATTTAAAAAATTTCCAATGAGAGTTTTTTGTTATATACTTTACAAATCTCCCACGTTCAGTCTTGATCGCCTGGTGATCTATCCCATCAAATATCATCTCGTTAGGCGGGAGAAGCGTCAGCTTTCCTCTTTTCACAGTTGGAGTTGTGTCAGGATTGATAGAAGGCCTCCATCTTTGCCTGTTCATAAATGAGAGACTTAATATCTCTTGAAGTAAGAAAACTTTTTAAAGTAGAGTCGAATAAAGAAGAAAATGTTTTTTTCAATTTATTTGAATTCAAGAGTTCTAGTTAGTCTGCAGAATGATCAAAAATACACTGTAAGATGTACGGATATAGAATCTCTACTCTTGGCTTTTCTTAAATTAAATTTTGGATAGGAACTTAGCTCATATCAAGAAATAAGATTTTTCAAGATCTAACTCTGATAAAAATAATGCATTGTGAATCTTAACACAATTGTTCTTGCTTTGTTGAGCAGTCGACATTTTCTCTCGTCTAACCTGAAAAAAACTTGTATTTGGAAAAAGTTTTCTAATCGGATTAATTTAATCTCTGATGGACAAGTCGAATTGATTTTGGAGTTTAGAGTCAATTAATTGAAAAAAAAAATCAAAACCGATTTAGTTCCAAAGCTTTTCTCTATTTGTTGAATCACATTTTATCCTCTGACATGAGTGAAGATTATCATCACTAGATTCATATATTTTGAAGGAGAGTTACTAGTTTTCGTTAAACCACGAGAATCAGTGGACATGAAAATTGGGCGAGTTGCGAAGGATCATAATTAAATGCGGTATTTTTTGATTTAAACAATCCTCTCTCAATTCCTTAACTGAATAAACATTTCTATCCTCCTCAATCAAAATCATGCAATACGTTCATTTCGTTTCTCCTTGAATACTGCGTGAAGGAGCATGATTAAATCCACTTTTTTGATTTCAATAATCTTATCTCGATTCTCTATCTGAATGAAAATTTATAATCTTCTCAAGATATTCTCTCAAACAAAATAATTCAATGAATTTAAATACGCTTAAAATTGTAGGATGAGGACTGTCAAAATTCATTCATACCTTTCCGAAGAACTATTAAAAGCTAATTAAGTGATATTTACTATGATGACGAGTTATTCAATCAAGGTAAAACGTGGAGCTGAATCTTATTTTTATTTGAATTGAGTTTCATAGCCGAGTCTAACCCTCTTTGAGTTCACATGAGGGGTTAAAATGGAGGGTTTGAAACTATTTAACTAGTAAATTCGTTTCGAGGATCGAACCCATGCCATATGAGATATCATATTTATAGGACTTGAAGAAAAATCCTCTACGCCATCTCTCGATGGGGAATACAAATTAGCTAAATATGGATAAAGACATGTTAAACAACATAGGAATGCTATTGGTTCTTTGAATACAGTCTATTATCAGATTTTTAAACCATTTTTTGTATTAGACCTGGCCATATCGTCGATCGATATACGATAAGTACTCGATATCGATATTTATCGAAACAAAACGACAACAATATTGATCGTTTCTATCGCTGTGCGATGAATTTCGTATATTTATTGAGACCTTATGATAATATTCAATAATATTCTTGGATGATGTAGAAATTTTTCCTAATACTCAAGCTGGAGGATTCATCCTAAACCTATCTGGTTTTCAATGAATGTATTTGAAATCATCGTTGATATGATAAATGTTGATATAAAAATTTTGAATATTGATTTTTTGGATTGAAATTTCAAGTGTAGGCCAATATTTCGATACGGTTACGATAGCTACGATATGACGATACGATATACATTGCGATAATTATCGAAATCGATAAAAGTTATCGGAAATCGCCAATTCGATATGGACAGGTCTAATTACAAGATCTAAAAATTATATTTAGCGTAATTAAAAATATCTCATTCAATATTATACACTGTACTTTTGAATCACTTCATCATGTCCAATATTCAAAAATTCATTAATTTAAGGAAAAAGTAAGCAGACTAGGTGTTCAAAGTCCCTCTGAATGTGTATGGCGAGATGAACATGTGCAAGAAGACTGTTTCAATATGTTCAACCCTCCAGACCCACGTCTTCCCCTTGTTGATGTAAATCAACCAGATGTGAGAAAGTTTAGAAAGATCCCAAGAAACTATTTTAAAAGTGGAAATTTGTTATAAAAATTACCAAAAAAATTATCTGAGTATTGATAGGTTAATCTTAGCTAAAAACATTCCAGGAAAATGACACTTCTCAGATAGCTTCTTGTTCATTTAATGTTTAACTCATTTTGAAAAATGAGATCAATTTACCTCAAAGTTTGATCTTTCTTTTTTGATCTCCTCAATTTCCAATTTCTTCTCCATAACCTGATCAATCGCCTGATTCAGAGAGTTGGTGAGCCTCTTTCTCTCATTCGTTAAAGAGTCTATTTCGAAGGAGATTTCCTGGTTCTTGAACTTTAAATTCTTCTCGAAAATCTCCACAGACTACGTCAAAATGAGATTACTAATTTGAGATCATGAAAACTACTATTTCTTTGAACTTTACATTTTTCTGTCTTATAACTCAGAACATGATTTTCTTCTTCATATTCATGCCTTCACTCATATAACTCAAGTCATGGGAAAAAAATTTAACTCTACCATACATGGAAAACCAGGTGTACAACATTTTTTGTAAATCAATCAATTTTAAATCAACAAGACTCCTTTGGAATGAATCTTATCATGAACTAACCTTTATCAGATCATTTTCCTTTGGTAGATTCAACTGGAAAATCAACATGGTTTAAAATCAATGGAGAGAAATGAGATTTTAATTTTTCCAAGTCAATGGTAAAATCGTTCTTATGCTATAGAAGCAAAGTCAATGCTTATAATTAGCGCTATCAGAAAATACGGATTATTGTTCAATATGAATCCTAGGCCCAAGCATAGAAAAACTTTGAATTTTGAGAATTTTCTTGCAGATTGATTAGTGAGGCAAATTCAGAAGACATTTTTGTCTTTAAAATTCTTCAAAAAGATTTCTCTTAATCTTATAAAATATTCGAGAATATTTCAGATTATAAATATACTATTTCAACACCACACTTTATATTATTACTAGATCAGTAATTTGACGAGATTTGATGATATTTAGGAATATAAGCTCTGAGATAAAATATTTGTTATAAAATTAAGGATAATTCATAATCAAGATATCGGCATTCGGTTATAGCTACATTTATACAGCTACATATTAATAAAATGTATTAACAAAAATACGCATATGTGCACTTACGCACCCCAGTGGTCATACATGCGTGCGTAAATAGTTTCATAAGATATCGTGCTAGAACGAGTAGAAAACTCGATACTCTCAGCTATGTCGATACAATGATATCGGATGAGTTACATGTTTGACATGATTTTATGATACTTTCGATATCGTAATTTATATCTGATATCGAATTCGATATTGGTCAGGTCTACATGGAGGTGCTCTAAATGCGACGTTAGGCTTTGCCAAATGGCATCCAGAAATTGTTTTAAATGCATTTCATAATTACAAACAATTTATTTTTGGAAACAGCATAATCAAACAAGATTTATTTGTATTTTTCAGTCTATGCTATAGGCTGCTATTATAATCTCCAGCCCTCCTATACAAAGTGATTATAATCCTTGTTTAATTTATACTCTCTACCTAACAAGTAGTATGCATCGATTTAATCTGTTTGGGCCCAGTCTCATAGATATAAAATTACTCACAGAGTCTGTCTTTATTCTATCCAGGATTAGACGTAACTTCTTTTGATTTTCTCTTGCAATATCACATTTGATTTTGTCGATGTACTTGTTCAAAATATCAAGATTATTCATTTCTTTCAAAAGGTCCAGCCTGATATCTCCATTAACGGACTTAGTCTCCCTATCAACTGAGGCTCGGGACTTTTCCAATTCCAATTGACAGCACTTTGCGGACTCCTCGCGATTAATTTCATCTCGACGTACGCTTCGTGTTACTCAAAGAAAATTTACTTTTTAAGAAATCTCTGAAACTTTATATAGCACGTTGAGTACCGGGTGTTTTCCCATTGATTTATCTTGCATTCCTTTGCGAGGCAATTCAATATCGGTATGGGGCCATTAGACAAAATTATATCTTCATTCTTAGTCTCTTCTCGAGTGTACGGTCTAGCTACGTGGACAATGTCTTGGTCTAAAGTCATTTGTGAGATTTTTTCAATGAATTTACACATTCTTTATTAAAAAATGAAGAAACTAAATGCAAACATCACAATTTTGATAGCAATTCAATAGCTGCTAGTGAAGCGTTTTCCCTGGCAGTGGTACTCTTTTCAGCAAACCTGATAACAGTAAAGTTGTTTTGATCACAAAGAGATGAACGGCCTTTTTGAAAGGTTATTTGACACGAGAAACCTTTCAAATTACCCAAAGCATCGTCTAGATACGTTTTATCACTGCTCTCTTGAATAAAACAAAACAATTTAAAGTGTTTACAAATTATCTTGAGTCTATAGTGGTGGGAGATATTCGATCCACTCTCTTCCATGCAAATCTTTGCGATATTACAAATCATGGACTTGATACCAGAGGGAAGACTTTCAAGTGTAACCCCTACATCGAGACCAAATGAATCGTGGGAATTTTCCCAAGTATACTTGGACAGAAATTTGGGATAAAATATGCACTCTTTTTGTGTGTAGTTCTCCTTGATAAACTTTTTCTTATCTTTCGGCTTGGACTTTTGCAAAAAGGGATTTCTTCTTTCATACAAGTCCATTGGGAAAATGCAGTCATGAATAACATTGGAAAAGGTAATGTTTCCCAACTTTTGAATATTCGATTGTTTGAGGATACTTTGAACCTTCTCCGAGCTCTCAGCATTTTTGGGGATGGACTCGGGAAAGAAACTCTGCAGAGCCTTTAAAGCAGATAATCTTTTTGCTGTATTTTTGTCATAACTTGCATCGCCGATTACAGAGGAGTCTGTGGTTAGAATCACTTTATAAGTGTAAAACTTATGATCCTTCTCAGTGGTTAAAATAAACTCGGGCTCTTTTTCAAATACAATCCTAGCCAATTGTATTAATCGTTCAACAGGCTTCATCCTCACACCGTAATCGGCCCTCAGAATATCGGTTGAATAATTATCTTTTTTCTTTTTGGCAAGTTTATCAAATTCATCACCTGCCAAAATGAATGGAGTGTCCATATTGGAAGGAAAGTACTCGAATACTCTTTTAATGAGATCATCCTTTGACTTTTGACTGACATTTGCGGTAGCTGAATCTTTGTATAAAACAAGCTTCTCTTTACTTTCAATAACCAAATGCCATGTGTAGGCCTTCTTGTTATCTGTGTTGGTGATTCGCTTCTCGAGAATTGGCCAAGGAAGGTCTTTTACGGAGCAAAAGACTCTAAGAAGAGAGAGGTTATTAATTTCATCACCTGGAAAGTGATTCAGGACTTTTTGAATGCCAGCTTTTAGATCATTAAGAGAGCATCTTTTGAAGAGAATGTCATCAAGGTTCAAGTTAAAATTAGAAAAGATGAAATTTGAAACTTTTTCACACGATTCAACAGTCAGAATGAAAGAAAGGGGCGTCCTCTCTAAATGGTCTTGTTTGAGGTCATCTTTGAATCTTTCCAAGAAAATTTTAATTGAACTTATTTTTGCATCTTTTAAAGATTTACCATATCCATGGTAGATTATTCCATTGACTGTTAGCTTAAGGTGAAATCGATTGTTGTGATTCTGAGGGTTCTCTGAAATTAGATTAACTTCGTGGGAATAATGATTTTTTCTAAGAATCTTGTAAAAACAATTGTAAACTTCATCTGGCATTGAAGATCAATTAATTATCAGGAGTTAGAACATTGAAAAAGAAGATTGTCTCCAATTTTGTAACTTGTATTTGCTACTGAATAAAACAACTGAAAACCAAAGTTGATTAAAATATTTTGTTTTAAGAATTCCAGAGGTCAACATTTGAAAATTGCACTGGAAAATTTGCAGCAATAATATTTCAACTTTAAATACTTTCTAGTATTTTCTAGTAATAGTAGTTTGTCAAACTCCCCTTCTCCACAATAGTGTATACCTTATCTGAATACAATTTGAACATGAAATATTTTCTAATGAATAGAAATTTTTTCGTGGAAGTTAAATTGTGGTCAAAATTTTTGACTCAAAAATCCTCAGTAAAGGCGGTAGCTTTCTTCTTATTCACAATTTTTTTTCGGTCTTGTTTAAGGTCATCTTTGAATCTTTCCAAGATTATTTAATATGAACATCTGAATTGTAGAAGCAGATGGTAATTAACTCACATTGAAGTCTATTGAAATATCTTATTTCAAGAATTTTTATTTCTTTGACATAAATTTGAATACATGCAACGTTGACTTAATAAATTCTAAATAAGCAAATTCTTTTAATTCTAGAGATTATTTCTTGTCAGAATTATAGAATAATTAAAATAATGATTGAACTTTATCTAATCTAAGTACGCACATGATAGGAAACTTGAGATAAAAAACTCTGAAAATTTGAATTGAATCAATAACTTTTGAAGCTTTATCTTAACCGAGAAGGACCTGGGTCTAACGACTGAATATCTTTAATAAGCAATAAGATTTTATTCAATAAATAGAAAAATCTGAGGATAATTTAGTATCATAAGTTGAGTTTCCAAAAAATGTAATATTCTTCATATACTCAGTCATTTTTATCATTTCTCAAGAAAATATCGTTATTTTAGCTTTTAAGAGGGTTTTATTAGAGTTATCTATATTAATTCTTTAATTTAGAAAAGATTATCGGTTTGATTATTTCGCCCGAATCAGTAATTCTCTAATATTTTGAATTTCGATGTTGAAAGAAGAAAAGTGAAAGAATAACGACAAAGAAAATGTAGAGAGGAATTTTATTCATCCACGAGTAAATAACTTGCAATGGAAAAAGGTGAGACATTCGCAATGAGAAAAAGTGTATATATATAGACAGATTGTTAGAATTAATAAATCTAGAAAATGAATACCCTTGGAGTCATGATCAGTACATTGCTAGCTGTCGCTTACGTGAATGCGTATGTCCGGCAAGATATGGGTGAGTTCCGATAATGAGCATGGGCAAAGATTGTTGAGATTCTTGGAGTGCTTTACAAATGAGCAAGATATGTCATAGTCTAGGGCCTTTGAATAGAAAGAATGAATATGAATGAAAGATAATTTGAATTCTAAGACTTTTGATGGACTTCAATTTAGTAAACTTGCAAATATATCAGCTAATATTTAAGTGTATAAGGAATATAATCATCTTTAGCACGATTAATTTATGATTTATTTTAGTTACATCAAGTGGACACAAATATGGACAAAGAAACTCATCAGGACACTTTGGTGAGTTAGTTATTTTAGTGAAAGAGTTGATGAGAATATATCGGAACCTAAAAGATATGCTCAACTCTAATCATGGTATATTCTAGATACATCAAGTGGACACAAATATGGACAAAGAAACTCATCAGGTCACTTTGGTGAGTTTGTTATTTCAGTAAGAGAGTTGATGAGAATATATCGGAACCTAAAAGATATGCTCAACTCTAATCATGGTTCATTCTAGATACATCAAGCGGACCCAGCAATGAGGGAAGACACGAAACAGGTCTCTTCGGTAAGTTGATTCTACTGAGTCACAGAGTTGATGAGAATATATCGGAACCTAAAAGATATGCTCAACTCTAATCATGGTTCATTCTAGATA
>JJOG01002659.1:0-31241 GCA_000715275.1 Gyrodactylus salaris
GTAGATTGGTTTTTGAGTCCTGTAAAGTAGATGGTGTATGCTGGATGAACTTGAGAGAGATTGACTAATGAGAGAATGGGGTAGACGATATATATTTAGTGCGAAGAACGAGGGTGATTCATCGACGGAACCCAATGATGTGAATGCTGCTCTTTTGACTTTTCAACTTTTAAAGACAACTGAAGAAGGGAATGATCCAACCAGTCCCTAAACGTCTTGTCCAAAAACCCCATTGTTACAACTATTATTATTCCGTCGATTGGGAGTCCCTCATTTCCATCTTTAATGATGTGCAAAGAAACTACCCTATTGTACAACCTATTTTTCCCGAGGTTAAATATAGAAATTCATTCTATCAAAATCAAAGAAGAAATCTTCCCACATTGCTGAATTACTGAACACATACAGCGTCACTTTACAACATCGGTTGCTTGCGGACTAATTCACCCTTCAAGCATAACACAAGTTGATTGAAGAACGAGGTAAAATAATACTCGGTATTTTTTCATTTGTCTGCCCCTAATAAATAAGACAGAGAATTTCCATCTCCTCAAATGTCGAAAATAACGTCAACTTGAATAAATTGAGAAATCATGTTTTATATCTCTAAGCCACTAAGATAAGCTTTTCAACAATCTCAGCAACAGAAAACCTCTACATAAAGAAAATGTAAAAAAGAGTATCATAACCTAGGGTTTGATTGAATAAAATATCTATTGACAGGATTTTTAAACTTTTTTTATATCAAATGGACTATTAAAGAAGAAATGGACAGAAATAAATTTTTAATTGACTTTTTTGTGGGTAGCTCTAATGATAACTGTTTACTTTTATCGCTGGAAGCAATAAAAACTCTCGCAGTATGAGAAACCAAAGAGACAATTATCATATTGATTTCTTTACAACTATTGATTGAAGCTATTTTGTCTTCTCCAACATACCCAGAAACTAGCAAGAAGATTACTTTTTATAGAAAGCTTCAAGATAAAACGAGAAATTGTTTTTTAATGTATATTTAACAAGTTTACGTAAGGTCCGCTTCTCAAAGGATCATAAACTTGTTACATATTAAGTGAAAATTTAGGTCTACGCTTTTTCATTGCTTATAAATCTCAAATTGATTTACTGCTAATAGACTCATGGCGTATGCCTTTTCCCCCTATTCACATAAAAAAGTAGGAAAAGGATCCAATACACGCATCATCTATTCATTTCTACCCCAAGCTCTTCTGATTAAAGATTTTGGTTTTTCAACCTTTGTGTAAGAGAACTGAAGAAGGGAATGATCCACCCAGTCCCGAAATGTTTTCTCAAAACCACCCATTGTGACATTTCCATTTATTCAAGTCTCTGAGTCCTAAAGCACAACTTACCGTAACCTTTAAGGATACTCCAATAGCTGTGATTGATCCTTATTGCATCTGATATTGATCGACAGTTTCTGTAAAAGAGAAAAACTTTTTATCAACTGATCCATTCACAAAATTGTTTGAGGAATGAAAGTATAACAAGCATTACAAGACAATTCAAGATGACCATGGAAAAGAGTGAAATGAATTTGCTTTAATAATGAATTAAGATTTTAACAAATAAAGAAGGGGTTTGGAGTTTACTCACTTAACGATTGAAGGCTCTGTGAGTTTTACCTTTGTATGTGTGATATAACTAACCGTGTCACTGTATCAAGTTGAGGGACCAATTTTCAATTATTATTATTATAAAGAGAATGAGTTTATAATCCCGTACCCCAAATGCCAAAAACAATGGTCGTATAATACAAGTCAAGGACAGAAAAAAAACGTTAAGAGAAATTCACTGTGAAAGACGAAACGCGTATAGAGCTGGTCTATCTGTGTTAAAGTGTTTAACTTGATAAAACTTGAAAAGTATCAACCAATAAAATTGCACCATTTTTAGGTCCAATGAAATTATTACAAACTTGGATGAGCGTGTATACAACAGGACTAGGTTAGTTGGCAATCATAATCAACCAATAATATTGATAGAAGATTACGACTTGAGAGATTACATAACAGAGCGACCAATTTTTACAGGGCTGTATTTCTAAAATTGAATTAAATTACTAAGAGTTGTAATGATCCTAAAAACTTGAGAATGCTTCAAACATCGGCATACCTTGAGGAAATTGCATTTTCATTTGACAACATCCTAATCGATTCTCCCAGTAAGGCACGCACTGAACTGACCATGGACTTGGCGATCATGGTCAAGTGGTAGCCCCCTTCGAGGGCTAGAATCATGGATCCTGGGCGCTTCTTTGTTACACTGGATAATGGCTGTTGGTACATTTGACTAAGCGTGGCTAGATAGTATGCTAGATGACCGTATATATCGGCTGAAAGACGTAGACCTCCCTACAAAGTAAAGAGGATTATCAAAATTTTCCAAAGCCTTGGATTGAAAGGTTGCCCGATGTTTTGTTTTCATCAGCACAGTTATCCCAACATGAATTTTGTTAACTATGTGTCACCCCTTGCACGAATTCAGGAATCTTCTCCCAGAAAAAGAGAAGAAGTTCTGTGTTGTGAGATTGAGGTTTTTTTATGCATTGGACCAACAGAGAATCAAAGGAGGTTAGTAGAGCTTGCCCTTTTTTATAAACCTCCAATGATTCATCATGATCATGAAATGACATTTTTCAATTTCACTAATGTCATTTTTATAGAAATATGGGAATGTACATACATTGAATACATTTTATACCTGCTCGGAATACATTCTCGAGTCAACATGTTAATTTTTTCCTACAATCTTATTGGCTATTTTGGGGAGACAAAAAGGTATAATAACACGATTTTTAACAATGTTCGTACATGATGACCTGTATCTACCTGTACAAAGTTTCAAAGCATTCCTCCCCCAAGTAGTTCAACAATTTCTCTCATAATCTGAAGATTCTATTATTTAATTTTTATACGAAAATTCATGGCTAATTCAATCATAAATATACATCTCTAATTGTTGTGTGTTTCCTTGCTCTTTAGTGATTCGGAGAGTACTTTTTCTGGGTGTTCTTCCTCGTTTGAACTTTCAGCCTCTTCACAAGGTTCGTCTTTCTTTTCTGTTTTATTCCTATAAACTGATCGGATTTGCGATAAGAGAAAGTCCTTCGTAGTGTCGATTGCCTGTTTCCCACCTGGAATAATGAAGCATTTTGTTAAAGTATTTCAATTCAGTGCGTCTGCGATGTAGACCCGTCCGAAGATATTTATTTCTCAAGTGCAGAGAAATTTGTATACAAAGTCGTGGTGAATTTTTTTCACTGCCCAACTTGAAATATGAAAATTGCAATAATTTAGCACAAATTTTTATTACTATAGAATCACTAAAATTATAAAACAGGTTCTACTCATCTAAATAAACAGCAATCTGTTGTAAAGTAAAGGGTGTAAATTAGCCAGTAAGTTTTTTCAAGACCCTCCGCCAAAAAGGTTCATCATTAGCTTGTTCTGTATGAGAAGTCGAGTCAGTGTCATTGTCTTTTGACGATTTGTCTTCGGTTTTCGATGCGCGAGGAAAGTCGACCGCCAAAAGACGTCTGAGTCTTTCCAGGCCTAAGTTTATAAACACTCAATTATCAATTATGAAATCTCAAAAGAAAGTAATTTAAAAAGAGTAAAATGTTGTAAATTGTTACTCGTAAGTAGATACTTTTACAAGGTTTCTTTAGTATTTATTGGGAAGAATTGAGGATATGAATAATATTCAATGAATACCAGAAGATGCGGAATCTTTTCACCTCCCACTCTACTCCGCTCCCCCTTTTTAATTACACCCATGAATCATGAGTCATGATTGAAACTTTTTTCAAACTTTTGAATAGTTTTTCTTCATGAGGAAACCACGAGAATTGAAATATCAAAAATTAAAAATATGCATTTGGTAGCCCTACTCATGGGTGTAATTAAAAAGGGGGAGGAGAGTTTTCTAAAATGCCAATTTCACTTAAACGCCAATTTGAGTCTATGAATTAAATTTTTCTATAGGACTTTATTAGAGAAAACGAAAGAGAGAAAAATTCCGCATCTTCTTGTATAATTTATAATACTGTCTTGGAAAATACCCAGTACCATGAATTTTTATTTATAACATCATACTACTTGTGAGTACTAATACAAAAAAATGGGGTTGACTTTCGGCGAAAGTCTTTCGCGAAACAGGAGAGGACATATACTCAGTATATCTGTACAATAAACTGTACATCTGGTCAGTTTTCATATTAATGGAACCAAAAATATTTGCAATTGAAGTAAGCTTTAGAAAAAATAATATTCAACAAAAAAAGTAAATGTGTGAAAAGGGTAGGGATTTTATACACCCTCAGATGTGTATGTCTTTCCTACACAATGACTAGTCATATTCATTCGATTCATACACTAAATGAGTTTAGTCAAATTTCATTGGCCAACGTCGATCAGCCAATAAGATTTCAACTTTTACTTCAGAGAAGTTCAGCATAGTTTAGATGAATGAAAATTATAAAATCAAACCAACCTGTCTCAGTAGAGCTGACCCCTTCAACAGATCCATTCGTTATTTCAGTCTCAGTCTCCGCGTAGGCCAAAAGAAGTGCCTTCTGAAGTTCTGTCAGTCGCTTGGGATTCTTAATCTTGACATGGACGTAGTGATCTCCATATCCGTAGCCGTTCAAGCGGGCGATGCCTTTACCAGGTAGACGGACACGCTCATGGCTACTAGTGCCAGGAGAGATTGTCACGAGGATGCTATCTGAGTAAATGCTCGGCACACGCACCTTCCCGCCCAAAATGGCCTGTGTGAGACTTATATGGACGTCAGAGTGGACGTCGGCACCGTCGCGGCGAAATTTTTCACTTTGGGCGACTTTAATATTCACAAAGAGTTCGTGAGCGGAGGATCCGGGCGCTGTCACATTGACCCGGAGGACTTGTCCATTTTCAACACCGGCCGGGATTGAGACCTTTACCCGGTTTTTAGTGACGATTTGGCCTTTTCCTGTAAAAATAAAAAGTTAGCGAGTAACTTGACAACTCTGGATTAAGAGAGGTTATTTTCAATTGACAACTAACCAGAGCATTCATAACAGGGACTCTTTATATAGCTACCAGTCCCTCCGCATCTACGACACGTGGACCTAAGCATAACGGGGCCGGAGTTGACCGTCTCGAAGCCAGTTCCACGGCAAGTGGGACATGTAGAGGCGGAGGTGCCAGGTTGAGCGCGTGAGCCATTGCACTTGGAGCAGGTGGAGATCATATTGATGGGGACGATGCGTTGGACGCCGCGTGCAGCCTCCTCGAAGGTCAGGTCCATTGAGACTTCTCGTGTTGCATTGAAACCGAAAACTGAATCTGAGAATCCGCCTCCTGCCTGGCCGGAGGAGGAACTCCAGTCGTTGAAGCCAAAATCGGAATCTCGGAAAATTCGACGGAATAATTCTTCAGGATTAAAGTCTGCTCCAAATCCTAAAGGGTGAAAGAGATTATTTATATATTTTCTGCATTCACCGACCCTGTTCCCGAAAAAATAGTGCACTAACTGCTTAAGACCCCGTATAGCGTTTTTGAATCAATTTTTCTCTATTTATTTAAAAGTAATATTTCACGCTATTTTCGATTATTCTGAATTAAATTGACTACATGCATCTCTGATCAGCAAAAACTGGGAAAGCCTGTAACATATCTTAAAACTGCTCTCATTTCTACAGATTTGATGAGATCTGAGTGGAACATTTTCAAGATGATTTTATCGAGTTATTTTATACGCTTAGTTTTCTTTAAAATTTAGCAAAGAATTTATGCTGGATTAACAGACACATGCGAAAAATTAGCGAAATTCGCTGATAATTTATCAACAGGCATCTTTAGAAAGAAAGACTAACCTCCGGAATAACTTGAAGCTCCACCTGCTCCAGAACCACCTCCTGTCGATCCAAATGAGTCATACTCCTGTTTCTTGTTAGGATCACTTAGAATTTCATAAGCTTCGCTTATTTCTTGAAACTTTTCCTTATTGTCCTTATTCACGTCAGGGTGGTATTTCTTTGCTAGCTATGATAGATGAATAATATAATCTATATTATGAATTACTTGATAATAAGCTTTTTTAATTTCTGAAGCGGGAGAATTTCTTGCAACTCCGAGAATTTTATAGAAATCCTTAGAGACGAAGTTTGTTGTGAAAATGGTTTTGTGGAGAAGGAGTTGAGGGCCATTTACTAAGAAAATAAGCTAGCAATGAAACCTACTTAGTTTCGTGAAGTTTAGAAGGGATTTCTGAAAAGACATGTCGGTTCAAGTAAGTCGATTAACAAAACAAAAAGTAATCTTGCTAGAAAAATATAATCCAAAGTTTAAATTAACTAAACTTTAATTAGCTTCAACTTGGCACAAATATAACTTAATCAATGTCTTCTACTACATGTCAGATTGACAAGGACGAGGCTAATGCTGTTCAAGAAATTGAAGGAATGAAAAATAAAATTGAGGAAGAAAGACAGCGACAAAATGATAACAGTTGTAGGATTGACTTTTAATATATTTCTTCAAGTATTCAATATGACAAATCAAATCGAAGGACTTAATACTCTCAACATTAAGGTGAGAAGAATCCTCAAGGGTCATCGTGGAAAAGTCCTATGCATCGCATGGTGTGGTGATAAAAGACATGTTGTCAGCTCTTCGCAAGATGGGAAACTTCTCGTTTGGGATGCATTTATTTCAAGTAAAGAATTCACTGTATCCATGCCAACGACATGGGTAATGGCGTGCGCATTTAGTCCAACTGGAAGTTATGTTGCTTGTGGGGGTCTGGACAACAAATGCACAATCTATCCACTGAGTCAAGTAAAATTTAAATTTTTACCTCTTTTAGGATGAAGATTCGATTATGAAGAAGAAGCAAGTAGCAACACATGCTTCGTATTTATCATGCTGCCAGTTCAACATGTCAGATCACCAATTGATTACAGGAAGTGGTGATAGTTACTGCGTATTATGGGATGTAGAGTCAGCACAAATGATTCAAAGTTTTCACGGCCATACTGGGGACATTATGAGCATAGACTTGAGTCCATCAGAGACCGGGAGAGTCTTCGTTTCAGGTGTGAGTTGGTGATTTCGTTTTATTTCTTAGAGCTGCGATACGACAGCGAATATTTGGGACATACGAACTGGCCAGTGCGTACAATCCTTCAAAGCACACGATTGGGACATAAACTCAGTGAAATTCCATCCCAGTGGAGATGCCATAGCCACGGCATCGGATGACGCCTCTATAAAACTCTTTGACCTAAGAGCTGAACGCGAGGTCGCTGTGTACCAAAAGCCGAGCGTTATATTCGGATGTAACGCTATTGACTTTTCTTCAAGCGGTAGAGTCATCTTTGGGGGATATAGTGACCATGTTCTCAATGTTTGGGACATTTTGAAAAGTACTCGCATCTGTATGCTCTATGGACACGAGAATAGAGTCTCCTCATTGAGAATGAGCCCGGATGGCCTATGCATACTAACTGGAAGTTGGGACTCAACATTGAGAGTAAGTTTTGCATTTAAATGCAGTTTTTATTAACCTCTTCAATTCTTTAGGTATGGGCATGAAATTGCATTATAAATATCAACCAGATGTACAAATTCAACCAGATTTCTTCATATTAACAAAGGTTTTACTTGATAAAAGAGATAGAAATTGAGAGTAAAATAATAAATCGTATTAACATTATATAAATTCTGTGATAAACCATCAATCCGGTTGATGGGAATATAACTTTTAATTTTTCACTTTTCAATTCTTCATTAATAACTGATTATACAGAAATAATGATTTAGAAGGATAATGAAAATTTTATTAGATAAAAGTTTCATCATAAAACCACATTAATTCTAGTCAATTTCTGACCAAGTATCCGGCAGAGTCCTGACAGTTTAAATTGGAATTTGTCTAAATAAAAAAAACAGTTAAGTGTCCTCTCAGAATTGCTTGAACAGACATTAACAATGAATCGTGAAGATTCATCTTAACCATCTTTTACTGTTCATCATAGAACTTACTGGTTCTGCTTGTAAATGTGCTGGTAAGAGTCTCTCCCGTTGAGCAGCTTTGAAAAATTCATGTGGCGTTAAGAAGCTAAAAATAAAAAGCTGTCATAATCTTCTCAGAATTGCTTGAACAGACATTAACAATGAATCATAAAGATTCATCTTGGCCATCTTTTACTGTTCATCATAGAACTCACCGGTCTGTAAGGTGGAATGCCTGGCATCGTTGGATTCAATTATCGTATTTTTGAAAAGTAAATTTGATTAAAAGTAAAAACTTGTGTTCAAAATTCTAAAAGCTTGTTTAACTCATCAACATATTCGTAAAAGTTTTGTTATATTTTATACAGCTATAATAAATCTCTAAGCATGGGTGATAATAAGAGCACATTCAAATTCCCAGTCATTAAAAAGCTCATTGAGGATCATCTCGAGAAAGATTCAAAGACGACTCCTGATTCATTACAATCTTTTCAAGAGAAATATTGGGAGCAACTTGTCCCAAATTTCAGCCAAGCCTTGAAACTCCTCGATATCCATTCAGTCCCTCGCTCCCAGATTATTTGGTCTATTAATGAACGTCTGATTGAAACTTTGAAGCCAAGAATTGAAGCCAAATCCTCCGAAAGTGATTCGAAAAAAGTACAAAAACTCTGGCAAAAATTGATCAAATCCGGCATAACATATATTGATCACCCCTTCATCCGCCCAGTAATCATGCAGGTTAGAATTATTTCTTTTATCAGAATATCGTAGTGATTATTTCTCAATGTACCATGAGTTTTTATTTTCGCTTCCAAATGAGTATAATTTCAGTATTCCACGGACAACCAAAAGCTTTAAAGGTTTATTCCAAGACCTAATTTGTTGTTAAAAACTAATAGGCCTCATTTGAAGTCTATTTGCATTTTTTAAGAAGATAAAAAGGTATTTTTCTCTCTTAAAAAAGCAGCAATGGCTCCTTTTGATGACTATATGGCTTAGTCCTAATGTTAACACTCTAAGAAAATATGAATAATTCCTATGTAGGTCCTCGGAAAGATGACGACAATCAAAGAGAAATACACAAAGATAATTGTTGATAATGTCAATCTCTATTCTGAGACCCCTATGCCGGTTCTGCGTCACATTTGGCTCACTGATGCAGATCGATTCAATGAGAAAGTCATTCCCCTAATCGAGAATTACATTAATCACTGGTCCAACCAGATTATCGAGTCCTTCAGATCAACTTCTAGTGATAGTCTTCCCGTGATTAATTGCTCTACGAAGCGTCGCAGGAAGGATGCGAATCTCTGCGAGTTGATCGAAATCATTGGCGACAATGAGAGGTTGTATGCCAACATTCTCACGATAATTCGTGAGAAAATCGCCAAGTGCCTAGAGAGAGGGCTTACTTTGTCTCGCTACGACAACATTATGGGCGATCATGAGACCACGAGGGAAGACAAGTCCACGAAGAAGCGGAAAAAGATCAAGATACGATCTCTAGTACAACAGCATCCTTTTGTTCCTAATTTCCTGATTCAATTCAGGACCCTGGAGAATATTATGTTCCTCTCACAGCTTCGCTTCGATCTGATCATGTCTCTGAATGACGTGAGTCTTTTCCGAATATATTTTCGGGTGAAAAATCAATAATTTTGTGCTTTTTGAATCTCAAGTTCTGACTAGGCTTTATTTTGAGAGTTTATGCTGAAAATTTATCCAAAAATGAATTTTTTATTTCAGGCAAAAGTTGAAAATCTATCAAAAAACGATGCCGTTTACAAAATAGCCTGGTGTCTAGACGCCTGTATTAGAAATCGGAAGATTGACCGTCGTCATTCCAGTGAAATGGCGTCTCATTTGAAAAAGAAGCGACAAGTTCTCGAAAAGCAATCTATCGAAGTGGCCCAACAAGAACTCCACGGTCATGCTAAGAGGCCGAGGAAGAATTCCACTTCCCAAGAGGACATTGACGAGCTTGCCAAGCAGCTTCTTGACAATTCAGATCTTGAAAAGTATGCCCTGACTAATTCTCTGAAATCTATCACATTTTACTGATCAAAATCATTGCGTTGGAGTGCATAAATCACGAGGAGAGTCCTTTTTCCTTTCTGATCATTGATTTTTGTGGGATTTGTTAGCAAAGCTCATAAAACAATAGTTTATGTAAGAAAAATTCTCTATCAAATAACATGAAAAAAATCAATTTCAAAATGAATAATTATTTTTAAAAATACACTATTAAATAGGGTTAATTTTTGACTTGAACTGTACGCTTCACGCTTGGATTTTCAGCTTGACATATATTTATATTTGGCAACAGGTTTCAAGATCCGTTGCAAAGCGTATCTAAATATACATTTAAGAAATCAACAAAATCATCTGAGAAGGATTTCGATTGGCTCTTTGAGGTCTACCGGATGCAATTTTCTCTTCTTGTCCACGCGTATTTATAAAAAAATGATTGAATCCTCGAATGTTTAAATAATTTTTAAAATTCTAATTGGATCTCATCGGAATATGACTCACTTTTCGAGATATTTGGATGCTCTTTTAGTAAATCTAAAGATTATATTTTAATCTCTCCTAGAGACCTTCAAATCATTTGCCAAGATCCATGTGTCCTATATGTTATATTCTCATCAATAATTCGGATTGCAATGAATGATCTCGCCCAAGATTTCCTCCCAAGAGTGAGTTATCCAACAGAAAATGTAGTATTTTTCGTGAAGCATTTTTTTCAAATCAAATATCAGCATAGACTGGAAAAATCTCTCTATTTTGTCCGCTAATAACTCTCACAAGAACAACTCTACTCGTCTGATTTTTTGACAGAACCTCCTTCATCCTGTCGAGGAGAAGAACCCAATGAGTAATTTCTCTACCAACTAATTAATGACTTGAAATATAGCAAGAACTATTCTCAATGGGATTACTATCTTGAAAGTAGCCAATCAGAAACTTCGAAACACGTGTTATGCTCAAGACATGATTATTTAAATAAAATCTTTTGGTTACTGTTTATCACTTGAGGTTTTCTTGAGCGAGTTTCCAATGTCTCGTCAAGATAAGTTTCAATCCAATGAATTCTTCTAGGACTCTCTCGTTCTACACTTCCTAGTCAATCTTCTCTCGATAGGCTTGAGTAAATCCTTGAAGCTTCCAGAAGGGATGCTGATGCCTTTCATTCCTAACGTGAATAAAATGGGATCGGAGATCACTTTAGATCTAGTGGATCAAGAGGATCTCGTGCGTATGCCAATTGAGATTGAAAAGGCCATCTTCAACCATATCCTACCATCGGCATGCCTTCTTCAGATCAATGTCTGGAGATCTCAACTCTCCGATGAGATCAAGTCATCGATACAAAAGTAAGATGGCTCTCATTTTCTAAAACCCCAGTCCCTCAGCGAAGAGGCTTAAGGAATTTTCTAAATTCAACTCACTCCTCCTAGATCTCAGTTGAGTAATCAGAGTTCTGGCATTGTTGTCTCGCCAATGACACCGCGGCGCTATCCCGACTACAATCTCCCGTCAAGTCCCCCCTCGAAAAGCCCAGCCGACCTTAGTCTCTCGAATCTCTCCGAGCTGACGATAATTCCCAACGTAGTCAAGAAGAAGATTGAAGATTGCGTCAAGAACATCAACCTCTCCCTGCCGACCATCTATCTACTGCATCCGATCGGCCATCTTCTAATACAATATCATGCCCTGTTCGCTGTTGAAAGAAGGGATTGGATTCTTTTACGAATCATTCTCAAGGGCATTATCGGTCACATTCAATTGTCAAAGTTTCATCCCAAGTCCAAGCGGACCTCTCACAAATCAACGTCGGAAGAAAGTAGCAAGGCAAAACGTTCCAATTCTGTGGACGAAAGCAACTCCGTTGAGGTTCCATTCATTTTTCGCTGGAGACCGGAATGTTTACAGGTTAGTTTCCTCTTTATTTATCAATCAAGAACAGTTAAAGATTCTAAATAATAACTGTTGAATAAATTCACGTGCATTTAAGAAATCAACATTTTCTGGTTTTTCGTAATAAAAAAATTTCCGATTTAAAAAATCAACAAACTTTAAGGGGCTGAGTACTTTTCATAATCAATACTCAGACTAACAATCATGAAAATATTTAGTTTACTGCGATTCTCTATGACTTTCAACACATCTTTATATTCCCTACAGTCTGTAACATTTGGTCTTCTCTCTGCTCCGCATTCGAGCAAGTTATCCACGATTTCGGAGGCAAAGTTCTTCGACTTTGATGAGATCACATCAGACTTTCCATCAAAGGCCACGAGTACAGTACAGGTTAGCAGAAATGAGCTCATCTCTCTCCTCAAAAGCACCATGATTCCCATCACCTCCGATGTGCACATATCTGCAATGATGTTTTTGAATAAAATTTTGATCAACTCTACGAATGATTCAAACGAAAAAGATCGCCATTTGAATTCAATTCAGAAGTAAGTTACCCACTCTTTTGAAATTATTATAGTTGTCAGATTATATATTTCTACAAGAGCACCAATCCGCAGTACTTCAGAGTACAACAGCTTTTTTTCTGCTGAATTTCGGCTGTTCAAAATTCCCCAATAATGATCAAGGTGTGATTAAAATACCAAGTGAAAAATCAAAGACCCCAGTGGCTTTGCTACCAAGCGTACTTAATAAGATTTTCTATTAAGAAAATCGAGAGAGGTGCTTTGAAAAACGACTTGCCTTACAGATATCACATTACGAAAAATATTCAAAATCCTGGTACAAAAAGACTGGAAGAAAATCCCAGATTAACAACAAAAGAAGATGGTTTCTAACTAGGTTGTAAACCATGCCTGTCTATCCACATCCATTTCAAAATACAGTTAATGTCTACACTTTAGAACCTAACAGTTGTACAGTTATTTATTTCATCAAATCTTTATAAATGAGTCTGTATATATAAAGTCCTCATTCGCAAGTCATTTATTTGGTTTTTATCATATTTTCGGTTGCCCTGATCAAGATATTGTTGCATGAAACACTCTATATTTTTAGATTTATTGCCTCTTCAAACACGGAAAGTTTTGATGAAGATGAATCCGAACAACAACAGTCCAACGCCCTATTCACATCCAGTATCTGTTACAAAACAAATAACCCCAAGATAATCGAAATTTTCGATAATCTCAAACATGAAGTGGAAATTGCAAAAGTAAATTATACGGTTCTTTCAAAAAGATATTTTTCAAAAATGAAGGAGTTTGACTTAGAATCTTTTTTTCTCTTAATTTATGACTGGTATTCGTAGACTACAACAAAAATGTTCATGATTCTCTGATTTTCCAAGAGAGACGGCGGTTAAAGATCAAGAATTTGACCCTGAGCGACCATAAAAACTATCTAGAAAGATGAGTGAATCTCATGAGAACAAAAATAATTATATTCAGAACGCTTAAGCTGTTATTCAGACCGTTTATTTATCCATCTAGAACCCGGCAGCTAAAACCAGCTTAATCCAAAGCATCACTCCGCAAACTCCTGGGACCTCCAATTCAGATGCCACATCTCCCGGACCAAGTTCCAAAGGCCTAGTCATGGGACCACCCTCGATAACGACGCCGTTGAATAAGCAAGCGATGCCTCCCCCTTTCACAATCAAGTCCCCAGCATACAACACCATTATGTCGAGTAGGAAACCTTACGACGTACCACTCAATCTTCCAGCAGCAACCCCGCTCACGAATCCAGGATTTCTTGCCGCCTCGCCAATACCGACAAATCCAGGATACTCTTCTAACCTGATCATGTCACCTAAGAATGACTAATCTCTCTTTTTTCATAATAAATTCAAATATACATTTTCCTAGCTGTATTGAAGGACACCAGTTTGAGGTGTGGCGTAGAGGGCTTGATTCCGGTCTCCTACCTCCTTGAAACAAATTTCTTTAACAGAAATTTACTTTATAAATAGTTCCAAACCCTCCTCCCCAATTATAAATGAATGAACCCGAAGAGAGTTAGACTCGGCTATGAAACTCAAATTCTAAAAAAATTGTTTAAGCGTCCCGTTAAGAAAATGTTGAAAATACTACTAGAAAAATGCATCAATAAAACTCGAAATTTATTACATTTTTTTGATTTAAAGATAGTCATCCTAAGATCACTACGAAGTTGAAATATTTTTCTAACTAAGGAAAATATTCCAAAATAATCTTCAAGCAAAAATTGTTCTCGAATTTGCCTTATCTAAAGTGAACAAATTTACGGAAAGATTTGCTAGACTTGATCGACTTTTTTTCCAAAAGGATAGCCGTTTTTTGTTCGCAATTTCAGACAAGACTGTAAATAGTGGAGTTTTAAAACTCTGCATGATATTTTTTTTAATTCAGGAAAATTCCTCATTTTATTCAAGAACCTATATTTTGTGAATTCTGAACTTTTTCTGTATTTTGAGAAAAAAAATAAAATATAGGAAATTATAATTCAGTAAAGTTATCAAAATAACGTCCTTTTCAACACAAGCTCAACATTTTTCTCCAGCATTCTCCATAGTTGATGTAATAAAGGCAAAATAATACGTTCAAAGATAATACAAAGAGTACAAAATCCCATTACAGATCTGATGAATTATCTAAGACCAGTGGATATTTGGTAGCTGTTTTATTCTCGCCTTTGTCGTCCTTGTTGGTAGAAGTGAGCTCGTGAAACTTCTTCATAACATGTGATAAGAGAAGATCACTCAAGATGACCGGATCTTGAGATTGTATTGATGGGTGCCAACGGAGGTAATACGTCTTCCAGAGAGACAACTGGGCTTGAGCGTGTTGTGGAAAGATGACTCGATGACCGCTTATCTCTGAGGGCACATAGAGAGGATTACGAAAATTCTCTATAGACTGGTTCACATAATACCACAATGAAACAGTAAACTTTTCGGCCTAGAAAGAAATGAGATCATTATTGAGCTGTTTTTAAGATTACTTTTAGATATACAAGTGTACAATCATTATTTATTTTCAAGCCAAGTGGGAAACCTATATTTCACATGCTAGCAATAATACTCTGTTGACCTAACTCTACAAATGTACAAGAATGCATAAAAAGGAGCTTTAGAGAAAACTCGCCTGATAGTTAACAGATTGATACTGGTTGTCGAAAAGAAAAGTGCCGAATCGGCCAGCGTATACCTCATCGATGATGGTGATTAGTAGGCGTTCGTTATATTCGAAGCAGTGCGGAAATTGCTGCATAATCTGCCAGATGCAGTCGAGAAATTGCAAGAAAATCGGTGACCTTTCCTCGCGACTGGTGGCCTTCTTTTGGGAGTAGGTGGACCCGGAGACGGCTTCATCACCGTTTGGCATGAGGAGATTCCCACCATCGGCTAACCCACCAGTTCTCTGGATGAACTTGTGGCCAAAGGAGATCCACTCTTTTTCTATAAGGACCTTGAAAGGAAATACTTTTCTAAGAGAAATCTCGATTTACAACTCAGATCAAGGGTTCCATCAAATGAGGTGGCTAATCTTTGATGAGTCATTCATTATGTCAAAAAATCTAGTTTAAGGAACAGAAAATACAGATTTGCTCAAGTAAAACCGCTTCTTTGTCACATGAATGTTCGACGCATAGTCTCTAGTAGAATCCCATCCAAAATTTGGAACTCAGCTCAATCTCTCAACCCTGCATACCAAGATCCTAGGGCACTTCGTTCAGATAAAGGAATATCAAATCGTAGAATTCCCTCCAACCTAAAAAGTAAGTTTTCCTCCCAGTTTGAATGGCTGTTAATCATCATAAATACGCCTTTGTGCGTTCGGTTTCTACCTAGATCAGAATACAATTTTATTTAAGAATTTGAGTTGATAAACTCACTTGAAAGCCCTTAATGGTCCTATAATAAGGATCAAGCATGAGCATGGCAAGGGACGTTATTTGCGGCGTCCTATCCCAGCCATCGGAGCAGTGGATGAGCACAGAGGTCTTGTGATTCTCGATCTTGTCTGAGACGCTGACTGCAGCAAAGATGATCTGCTTCAGATGATACAACCACTTGGAGTCGGTTAGGCCCTTGAACCACCTCGAGTCATCGGGTCGTGGGAAGCAGGTCTCGAATACTTTGGTCTGAGAGGACCGCATAGAGTGGATGTTCTTTATGTTGAGAAATATGTATTGGACCTTTTCGTAGAATAGCGGATTCTCAACGCCGCCACCACGACTCTTATTGGCGACCGCGTTCACCTGGGGTCTGGCGTCGAAAATGAGAAGGCAGTTCGCATTGGCGTTGGCCGACCGAATTAGATTCACCATCTTTTCATCATCTGGATTTCTCTTGTCAGAAACGCCTGAAAATTGAGTTCTCTCAAAACTCGGTGACATTATAAAAAAAGGTAAAGTCTTGCCTTTTTCGCCATGTTCAATCTTTTATTTAAAAAGCATTTTAAAATCCCTCTGAATTCAGGAAGTAACTCTATGCTCAGGTGTACAGAGAAGTATTGATTCAAAATTATTGATTAATTTTAAACTCTAAAATCACTGATTCATACAGAGTTCAACGCTTGATTTTAATTTTGGGATTATTCATTTTGAGAGACAGATAGAGGAATGAATGCACCATAGAGAAGATGCATATATTGGCATTTTATTTCCACAACTGTTGATCTTACCTCTTCAGCTTTAGAATCTAGGCTTGCAGTGAGACTCACCAACTAATGGCTGGCTGGACCTAGTAAGAGTGGCCTTACTCTCGGGATGTAACCAACTGAGGACTGGCAGCCGACCTTTAGAACGATGGACAGAGCAGTCCTTTAACAACTTATCGTCAACTTCCTTTGGGACTGCAATTAGCGAAGGATACGTCTCACAGAGTTTGTAATCGTGGTTCACATCCGATATATGCCAACCGGATGTTTGGATATTCTGACGGGTGTATTCCTCGTATGGGTCGTATGCATCCCAGCCGAATCTTTCATCGGGCCCTTTAGACTGAAGGAGAATTTTATCAGTTAATTTTTAGATAGGAAGATGTTTTTTTTCAAATGATGTTTGAAGATGTTTTGCTAACTTTTGGCTGGAACGAAAAAAGTGTTAAAGAAGCCTTGAAAATAGCATTTCATAAAAGATTTTGTTTAGATGACTTTTCTGCTCTACTCATTCAAAAAGAAATCGATTCGGGATTTGTAGAATTAAATTTTTTTCATTAAATTAGAAATGACTCACCTTCATAATGAGAGGGCCATAGATGTAGGCGAACAGGAGCTCATTGTTCAGATTAGGAGCGGAATATTTCTTGAGAGCATCGCAAACGATTCCGCCACTTTGAGTGTCGAGGAAGGTGAATTTGAGCTCACGAAAGTCCTTACATACAACCTGTAAAGCCATGCCACCGGTATTCTTAGAGTTTTTAGCATTGAATGTGCTAATAGTACCCAGTGGGACTGAGGAGAAAAACAGATTGTGCTTAGATCGACCGGGAATTTTACTATCAGTCGAAGCACCATTAGGTCTGATTAATAATCGGAAATTCGTAACTGTTAAGATGACAGTTTGGATAAGGTTATCGGGTAGAACATATGAAGCATTATTAGCTACAGCTATACTCTTCTCTCCAGCGTGAAGGTCATTCGAGTCTAAATCTTGAATCATTTTTTGATTCTTCGCTTAGTCAGAAAACAAAAAAGGGAAACAATTTGAAAAGATTAATTGGAATGTTGTTTATATTAATTATTATTGTAAGCTTATATTTATAGGAAAGATATAAATAAATTTCAAATGGGAAGAGTCTAGAAAAGTTTTCTATGGTGACTCTCTTAATCCTCATAGAGTTGATTATTTTGAATCAATTTTATTGTCAGTCAATCACTTGGTCAGCATGTCCCCTAGATCAAGTTGAAAAGGGTTGTCCAAAGGGTTGGATTGCTTCAGACTATAAATGCTATTTGTTTCGTCAAAATCTCAGATTAGATCACTCCTCAGCAACAGTTGATTGTCAGAAATATGGATCCTTCCTATTGAGAGTTGATACGCTTGAAGAGCATCAGTTTGTCAGGGGAATTCTTGAAAATATTTCCGTAAACAAATCGTATGTTTAACTTTTTAACGATAACCACGACATAATTTGAATCTCTCAACTTTAGGCTCACATGGTATACGTCTGGTGTTATGGATGCAGCGAATTTCGGCGAGTTCGTCTGGGAAAACCATCCACAAAAGTTTAAAAACTTTAGAACAGAACTCTCTTCGATCTGGATTGACACTCCACCTAGACGCATCCAACAACCCTCCTGGCCTAAGGATCGCATTCGTGTTACATATTCCTATGACAACGTCAAGTGGGGATGGCAAATTACAAATGGGGTCGAAGGAAGAGGCTACATTTGTCAAGCCCCTAAAGATAACATTGATGAGCTTTTACCAACATCAAGGAGCTTGGATTTCGGCCAAAATGACATGTCAAATATCTTGAGAGGGCCTTGTATAGTCAAAGAACCTGAGAATGCATGGTACATTCGACTCGGTGATGCCAATGATGACCCTGAATCCTACACGAAAAAGTTTGTACGCTTCGAATGCAGAGCTTATGCAAACCCGGAGCCCAAGTACAGGTATGCCTAATTTAACTAATTCTTTACTAACCCTCCAGCCAAAAGTTTCTTTTTATAGAAAGTATTTAGATTAGAAGTTTTTTCAAACCTCACCAGATTGAAATCTAAAGAATTGAGAAAAAATGACGCAAGAGTACATTTCTCTCTGAACTATTTTTAAAACCTCTTATAGATGGTATCGTATAAACTATACCGCCCCAACAAACATCAATCCAATTGCAAAGATTCAAAGAACTCTCATTGACCCGACCAAGACTGAATTTCTGCGTTATGCAATTTTCGGAGGAAACCTTGTAATACATAATCCTGTCTCAACTGATGACTCATCTGATTTCCAATGTGAACCGTTTAACTCATTCGGCTCAGTCACTTCCAAGACAGTCAATATTATATTCGGTCATTTGGAAAGCTTCCAAAAGCAATCTAGGACAGACACTTATGCTCTAGCCTACACGAGCATCACGATTCCATGTCAACCACCAAGTCACTCGCCTTCTGATAGTGAGTTGTAAAGACAAAAGGTTCGGTAACTTGATTCATTTTCAATTTACGCGTGAAAAAATTGTATTTTTATTTCAAATTTAGAACTTGTTATTTATTAAGTTGTCTACTGACAAGTAGATGTACTAATTACAAAGTAAAATTTTGCAATTATTTCTCCATATAAAATAGATATTAGACCATTTTTAGTATTTCATGTATTGAATACAAACAATCGGATCCAAGCGAGATATCCGAAATAGCAACGTAAAACGATTTTCCGGAACATCTTAAAATATGGAATGATTCTGATGAAAAAATCTGTCTTATTTGAGAATAAGTAGGAATTTTACAAAAATATTAAAAAATCTTTTGAATGTTGAAAAAAAAAATTCAAAAATTCTCCAGCTTAGAATAGTTTAAAACAAAATCTAAAAAATTTAACTTTTCTGAAAAATATCGTTAGTTATTAACAAAACTGATAAAAAATAACTTTAAGGCTTGAATTATATATTCAACATGAAAACTGATCATGGAATCGACCCAGTGAGACCAGAATTCCGTCCTGGCCTATTCATATCACAAGCCAATGGATTACTGGGTTTTTCAGAAATCACCAGCAAAGTAAGTAAACTTCTTGTGTTTGTAGGATGTATAGGAATGCACACATATTACAACAGCTGGCTCGAATTTCTTTGGGAGAAACATTTTCTGCTTAGTATTCAATTTTATAACCGAGTTTTACTCTATTTGGACTTTCTTTGAACTCTTCTCGAGGAGGGAGGCTAACAGAACTCACGTCTTATGATGAACTTGCGGAGAATAAACAATCAGAATTCGTTTCTCCCTTCATAGAATTGGCACGTTACGGGAATTGGACTTGTTTTGTTGTTGATGTATATTCTCTGACCTAATCATTATAAAACGTTGGTTTTTTACACTCTGATGAGAAACCTAATCCTTTTTTTAAACACAGGACTCTGGCGTTTACATTTGTATGATAACAATGCAGAATGGAGACGAAGTATTGGGCTCATCGTTGAAGTCGGAGGATATACCTGTGGTAGTTCGTGAGAGCAACGAGCCAGTAAGAGAGGTCAGAATTCAAGACAAGTTCCCAGCGATATGGCCAAATAAGCCGATTCGCGGAAAGAGAGCGAGAATCGAATGTTTCGCCACTGGAGATATTCGTCGTGGGCCGTTATACTACTCATGGCGAAGGGTGAGCACTTTCATTCTGTATAGTTTGCTTTTGAAATTCTGCAATGAGCAAAAGTCTCAATCTGAATATTTGCGATTTCCCGGTATTTTTCCTAGGCTATTCAACATGAAATTTGATCTAGGAACCCAAGAAATATTAAATATTATTGAGGAAAAAACATTTAAAAGTCCAAGCAAAGAATTAAGTTGAAACTTCTGAGCTCTTTCATCAATCTTGACATATTTCATAGGTGGACAAGAAACCTATCAAACCGGAACTCATCATTGATTTTGGTCGGGTAATCAGCTTTGAATCAGTTCAACCAGAAGACCAAGGACTTTATGCATGCTCAGTTATGGATACCAACGGGAGGAAGGCAGTTTCCAAAGTTGTTAATCTCATAATAAACGCGAATCCCTATTTCATTGTCAAGGTGACAGATGAGATTATTGACGCTGGTAACTCTGTGACATTGTATTGCAAATCATCCGGCATACCGGAGCCAATAACAATTTGGTATCATAACGAAAAAAAGGTTACTGATTTGCTATCCTCTGGGCAATTAGACAACACTCGGTACACTCTATACAACACCTCGATAACAGAAACTTCAATAAAAATTGACAATGTGAGTCCTTATAAGAGAAACATGAGAAATGGGTTTTAAATTAAAAGGATATGAGCTATATAAGAACGTCTGATCTCTTATTTTTTCTACTCTAGGTTTTATAATTTTTTCATGTTCATGAAACTATAGCTGAGATTTGGAGAAAAAATAACCCAGGATATTGAAATGAATTTTTTAATGCCATTTTTTCAAATCTTAAGCTCAAAGTTGAAGATTCATCAATGTTCACATGTATGGCGACGAATAACCTTGGAAGCAGTTCATCTTCTGGACAGCTTAGAGTCATTGAATTCGCGCCAAGTTTCGTGAAGAATCCTGTTATTCCGTCCATGGCAACGATTGGCCAATCGACCATTTTGAAATGTCAGGCAGAAGGAGCCCCAAAGCCAACTCTAACATGGTTTCTGAACGGAACTGCTCTGGCCCCAGGAAAAACAGGACTGGATCTCAATACTGGGAAGGCTAGTGTATGTTTTCGACTCTCAATGACAATTTATAAATAAGGCCATTGAGAATGGAATTTTCTGTTGTTTTTTTGACTTTCATAATCCTGCTTCAAAGATATATTTTTATATAGTGTTCAGGAAAGCAATGCTTCCTGCCCAATGGTAACCTTTTGATTACAAACCTGGGCATAAGTGACTCAGGTACTTACAAATGCTTGGCGGAGAACGCTCTGGGCTCTGCGGATTCATCTGCTATTTTAACCGTCATTCCAGAGATAAATTTCTATATGCAGCCAAGAAATCGTCTTGTACAAGCCAACACCACTGTTCTCATACCTTGTAGAGCGTCAGCAGAGGAAAAGTTGGACATGAACTATGCCTGGTACTTTGAAGTAATCTCAAATATTAAAATTCATACATCTATTACAGAATAACTGATGAATTAGAATTATTCCCTAAGGGTATATCCGATTCTTGTATATATTCTCAACACTGAACAGTACTTTTTCTTGCTCTAATCAATGTTATATAGGGTGTTCCAATAAAGTTTGATCGACTCGACCTGGATGCGAGACGATATGATATGACAAAGTTCTTCAGAGACTGGGGTCCTTATTTTGGCACACTAAGAATTACAAACATCCAATTCGAAAACGAGGGAACCTATTCATGCGAGGTTCAAACCAGTCTGGGAAATTACAGGAAGAGTGGAATAATAAGAGTTGTCGGACCGCCAGGTCCATGTGCCGGAGTTATCATTAAAGCTGATGAAAATGTTCAGAATGTCGAAGTTATTTGGACGGCTGGAGCGAATCACTTGTCAGAGATTTTGTATTATACTATTGAAGGAAGAGCTTCTGAAGATATTTGGAGAGTCCTTGTCGCTAAACTTCCAGAGAAGGACACAGAGAAAATCCTGACTTCTAATGGTTAGTTGTAAGATTTGCTCAATTTCAATGTTCAAGATTTTAAAAGCTGGGTAAAATTTTTTAAATTCCTAGGAGAAGACCGTGGTCGACGAAGAACGGTTATTCCTGATATGGGAGCAAATATCGCCTATCAAATTCGAGTTTATGCAGTAAACAGTTATGGATTAGGAAAATCCTCGCCTCCGAGTCGTTCTATAACAACTGCTCCCAAAGCTCCCACAGTTCCTCCAAGGAATGTTACAGGAGGTGGCGGAAAGGAGGGGACCTTAGTGATCAGATGGGAACCACTTTTAAAGAAGGACGAGAATGGACCGAAGTATGTCTTAATCACCATTACTTCATTATCGAAATAAAAACTATTTAAACTGAGGCCATTTGAGAAGAAGTTTTTTTGAAAAATGTCTAAAAATCTTTAATCTTTCTAGTTTCTACTACCGTCTCTCCGTTCGCTCCAAAGGTGACATTGAATTTGCAGAACATAATCTAGAGTCTGGCTCATTGAACACAGTTGAGAATGGGAAATACTTGGTCTACACTCAGCTAATTGGCCAGAACAAATACTATAAGCCGTATGAAGTTAAAGTGCAGGCAATAAACTCTATGGGGGAAGGACCCTACTCGGATGTATCCTCAGTCATGTCCGCTGCCAAGGTGCCAACAAATGCCCCTAGGGGTTTAGGTGCAGGAGCGTTCAACTCAACCTCGATATCTGTCTGGTGGGATAAGGTACTCAACTCTGACGGTGAGGGACCGATTCTCGGTTATAGAATCGCCTATTTCCCTAGACTCGACACGAATTGTCGAACATCGAGTTCTGACAAAATTCGCTATGAACACGGCCAAAGGAATACTCTATTCGGTGACATAACATCTGGGAAAATAATCGGAATTAAGCCCGATACATATTACTGCATTGGTGTCAATGTCTTCAATTCCGCTGGGGATGGCCCGGAGACCGATTTCACTGAGCAGACTACGTTTAAAAAGCCGCCAATGGAATTTCCTACTATCGTCACAGTCAACCAGACTGACATTCCTAGAACCTTGAAAATCCACTGGGTCGGTATACGAAGTTTCGCTGATGAGGAATCAATTGACGGATATACTATCCGGTATTGGCCTGCTGGTGCCGACTTCAAGAAAACGTATGTAGATGTTGACGTGGGCCTAAAAACTCATGGATTCTTAAGGAATCTGAACATGACGATGCGCTATTACCTGAGAGTGTACGGATACAGCCGTGGTGGTGTTGGAACTATGAGTTCCCCAATAGTTCAATTTCAAATAATACCCAGCGAAATTTGCGTGCCAGGGGCTTCATGGGGTGAGAGTCTGTTTAATTATTTATATTGTAGGATTCCAAAGCTTAATAAGTAAGACGTTTTTGAATTCCCATGTAGGTTATCGTATGTTAATTCATATTCTGTGTATAAGAGATTATGGTTTTCATTTCGAACAAGTCTTCTTTAAAAATGAGATTTAGTGCAAATTTGAATTGCGCGGTAATTTTTGTCAGTAATCATTTAAAACGTATTTAATAACATAGTAAGCCTAATATAAGTTCTTCCTCCACCAAAATGTCAAAATATGTGCATCAATTTTAGTCGCTGATTTCTGATGAGAAAGTAACTCAATAAATGTTTAAATGAGTAGTGATAACAGGAAAGTAAGCTCTTCTAGTTCATAATATGTGAAATTATTTCTAGATGGCCCAGACATAAGATATCAATTTATCTGCGGAAGCCTAAAGATGAATCTTTCATATTTTCTTTTGGTTTTGAACATCTTAATCATCTTCAATTATTTGGAAATTTGATTCTGTACAAATTATTTCGCTTATTTTAATAAACATTTCTTACAATTTTTTAAATCGTGGGAGTCTTATGAGTTGAAAATCTCACACGGTTTTAAAATTCAGTTGTGCAACTCATATGATAGGAAGAGTTCAAGAATTGAATCATCTCAAAATTCACTGGAGAACCCTCGACTCAAGTCTCAACAATAAACGCCCTCTTGATCCTTCGTATGATGAATGTGCCCAACTTGGTTCTGTCTGTTCTGTCATCGAATATTTACTAGTTGATTAAAGTCTCAAGGTCTGCTTGAGCCTCATTGGCCATCCAACGAGTATTCGACATTTTTTGACTTCAATCTTGTTTAGCACGAAGGCATCATTGAGGGCATTAACGGTCTTCTCGACCCATGGCACTTCACCGAGATTCATTGGATTGGCGAAATTTAATCCATACCTTTGAGATTTGAGAGAACGCCAGTGATCTGTGTTCAGTCTGAATGTAGAATTTTTACGTCCAGCCACGAATCTATGGAAGTGGCTTTCTCCCTCGACCACGGCCGAATAATTCTCGAGTTGCCGACATGCCACTGTAATCAACTCGCGACCTTCGGGATAATGCGAAAGAGCATAAGCCAGCCAAGAAAAATTATATCAAAGGCCTGAGAGATATATAAGTAGATTGTAACCATGGTCTTGTGATTTTTTAACGTGTTCTTTTCATATGGCGTGGGTTCGATTCTGCCGTTCTTGTAAACTTTCTATCCCACGAAAGTTTTAATGCGTTGATTTTGTTACAAAAATACTAATAACTATCACCGTAGGCCAACTAGTTCGTTCATATTTACCGAGTAACAAAATAGGTTACACCATGAGAAGAAGAAAAATATTAATTTTTCACAAGGACCATATTATTGAGAATTTATTGGCTGAAAAGTTTAAATATTAATTATATCGCATTAAATAGATTTTTCGCATCATTTAGGCTTGTGAATTTTGACTCAATGTCTGCTACCATTTCAATTTGAACATTGGCTCATATAAATTAGTGACCCGTCCTCATATAAACACACAACATTTAAAACATAGGGTTTTTATTGGATTTTATTTATAAAGCTACATTAAAATTGATACCTGTGGAATCTTATTGATTTTGACCTTTTTCAATAGTAAGACTATGCAAATCTATTCTAATCAAAAAAGGGGGGAGAGGACAATAATTTTCATGTTTAGATCAAATCTTCAGCTAATAAATATTTAAAAGAAATTAATCACTTATTTCGCGTATTCTAGAAGGATGAAATATCAACGGTTATTAAATTATTTATTTCCTTAGAATAAAATGTGCACATTTTGGTGAGGTAAGTTTTGACAGTCATTAATTAACCTATAAAAACCATGAAGACAAAACATCAGGATAGCATGTTCATAAACATTAGGATCTTCTAGGATAGACTCTTTTTCTTACATAGCGATCCGGCTTGAGAATAAACAAATAATTAGGTCCAAATGATTATACAGGTTATGTATGGCGTGCATTCATCAAGAGTAAAAAATTATTCAAATGATAATTGCCTGAAAAAATTAGATTTTAAATGCCACGTTGTCATGGCTTATATTTTTAAGAGAAATTAATTTCGTTCTTATCAGAAGAGGTTCATGAGAAAATGTTTGAGGCCTTTATGGTCCTCTTGCAATGATTATGGATG
Organism: Gyrodactylus salaris; assembly: GCA_000715275.1. Classification (NCBI taxonomy): domain Eukaryota; kingdom Metazoa; phylum Platyhelminthes; class Monogenea; order Gyrodactylidea; family Gyrodactylidae; genus Gyrodactylus; species Gyrodactylus salaris. The sequence goes on from JJOG01002659.1 coordinate 25,796, forward strand.
AAGGATTAAATAAGTAGAAGTCGATGATTTTCATGTTGACGAAGAGGATTAATAAGAGGAGTTCGAGATGAGAACTTGATATCTACACAGAACTTGGACTACAGGAATTCAAAATATCATTCTACAATAGACACGACATTCGTCCAGAGTTCTATTCAACACTATAGTAGGAATAGTGAGAATGTCTTTTTCCCAGTATACGGGAAAATTATTACACACCACTGTTTGTAACTTGATAATATGCATTTACACTGACCTGTATTCTGCTTTTCCGTGGACTAAAATCCTAGAAAAGTGAAATATTTACTTTGAAAATGGATGAATCGTGGAGCCTCTGATGCACAAGAGATTTTTCCACATTGGGCACACGTAAATCACAGACTATTTTGAATACTTCTTGTACCATCTCTCTGTTTTATTTACCTCATAAACACTGTTAGTATAATCATTGAATGCCGGTATAAAAAATTAGTTTGAAAGGTACATTCTACCTCTTAGGGGAGTGATGAACAAATTGTTATTATACTTTTAAAGCATATAATAAATAGCCATTAACTTACTAATAGGCTTGTTCTTGAAGGTGTACTCAACTAGAAGAAATATTTGGATTTTAGGCTTTTCTAATTTTTGCGCTTATTTAAAATCTGTAGTTATAGTAAATATGGCTTGAAGAGCTTAGTTAATTATTAACACATGCAATGGTGAATTTGGTATTATACTATTTGAGTCTTTAATAAATAGCCTTCGAAATGAGAAAATACCATTCAGGCATACCTGAGGGATTTGTGTGGAAAATTACACCCCCAAAAATATATCAAAATATGCTCATAATTGTTGCAAAGCATACTTCTCAATTTACCAAAATCAGAAACGACTTGCTGATCAATGTCTATTAACTCGCTTGTGAAGGTCTAACGAACCGTGAAATATCTGAATCAATCAAGATGGATTCTGTGAAATGCTACATTCGTTGGGGTTTGAAAACATCTCCCAACTAGGTTACGCATGATCTGCTCAAGTTGTTTCTCTATATATGTGGTCGCACGGCCGAAATCAAAGGCCGAAGAGTTGATAATAGATGATCAACTTAATCTGCATTTGAGAAAGACTTTGAGATGCAGTGATTTTGAGCGTTGAAAATCTCAATCATAAAATTTTAGATTGATAATTTTCCACACTAATCTCTCAGGCAAGCCTGTATAAAAGGATATGGATTGCTAATAAAATTGTACGAATTCAACATACTTTCACGCTTGTTCTTGGGGTTTCACCTAACTAGAAGGAATATTTGAACTACAGACCACAAATAAATTCTAAGAACAAATCCCGGACCATTCTTGTACCCTATATTTAATTTTTCTATACAAACATCGACGTAAAACAGAGAAAAATCATCAAAAAGAGTTGAATTGAATTTATAAAAGTGAGAGCAGTTTTGAAATAAGTTGCAATCTTTTTAATGATCGAAGCATTGGTTAAATTATGAAACTCCTGTTGTGTCGAAACTTGAAAAAAACTGAAATATTTCACTGGCTTCAAATTACTAATACATTTTAGTACTGGTAAACCATTAACAAAGATACAGACAATTAGATATTATACTATTTCAGTGTATAATAAATAGCCATTTAAATTAGAAAATAAATTGCATCAACTTACTAATAGGCTTGTTCTTGGAGTAGAAGTTATCTAGAAGAAATATTAGGATTCCGGGTAGCTAATTTTTCTAATTCTCAAAAGGCTTTTCAAAATTCAATAAGAAAATTGTTCGCAGACTTGGAAATCTATTGTCTTTTCATACATCTTTTTCTAAAAAAATAAGGATATCTTTGATCCAAATTTATTCTTGATGCCCAAATCATCTCCATACTTATGTAGAATTATTCAAAAGTATTTTGTCAATTCACTCATACTATATTTCACTCAAATATAGATTAATCTATAAGGAATTTGCTTATGCTTTGAAAAATGTATTTAGATGTAAAATGAATTTTTTGGAAAATGAGTTGTGAGTCTAAAGGCAATCGCTTTTATTCAACTTACTGACGTGCTTGTAGGAGCACTTAACTAAAAGAAATATTTGCATTTCAAGGACTTGAATCAATTGAGGGAGCTATTTTTTTTAGTTCCAATGCAATGAACTTAAGATTCAGTGAGAAAATTGATCGCAGGTTTTTCCAATTTTGGCGGTCATTGGCCCTAAGATAGATCGTGCAACCTGTAAATTGGATATTTCTTTGGCAATTTTCTACACTTGCTAATAATAATGTTTTTCTAAATCTAGTGAATACTCACCGTTCTAGTATCAGGTGCTTCTCCCTGTAAGAGCAGTAAAGAGTCACATTTCTACGACATAAATCCCTCAAAATATACTCCTCAAACTGTTCATAAATCACGTCTTAGCTTTGATAAATACGTTTCTCGAGAAGGTAATTGATGATCCTCAATAAGTTTACAAGCTATTCTCCGACTCGTTGAAGTAATTGAAGCTAATTTCCGAGGTAAAAATTTATAAAAATAGATTCGAATAAAAATAATTCTCTAGAACTTCCAACCCTTGGTAAAACTAATGAGTCATTCTTTGATATTCTTTTCAAGAGGTAATCTTGAACTCCGCATTCTTCAAATTCGAGAGAGGTAATCCTAGATCGAACTAGATGATTCAAACTGCTTTATGATTGGAATTAATTACGAATAAATCCCTGTTCAGATCGCAATATTGTACAGTAGATTCAGCTTTCCGAACGAGGATTCCATCGTCTTCAAAGTTCGAAACTGTTTTATGGACTTTTTTCGCAGTAGTATAAGTGATTTTATTGGCTAAATAACGTTTGGACAAACGCACACACTCGACGAAGGAATCTGTACTAATCAGAGACTAAAATTCATGTCACACAAGAGTTTCATTGCAATATGATTCTTTTTACACCTCACAAAGTGTGAATTTGGAGAGGGCAAAAATAAGTATATTTCATAAAAAGGCAAATTATCTTCTGAAAGATTCTAGAATACCTTCAAGCATATTTTCATTCAAATAATAAGCTGAAGAAATCCTTGGGAAATCTTCTTAACAACCATTCGAAAAGGTTTGATTGTTTTTTTGCATTGTGTCTTGGCAATCGAGTCTAAACTTCCGATACGAGAGCTCTGAGCACACATCTTGACTCGCGTTTTCTGATCATACTCACCGAATAATTAACATCTCACAAAGCCAAACTGCTATACATTTTAAAATATTTTGTATAATCAAATTGCAATAAACAACATTTGAGTAAAAAACTACCCTATTGGAATTTCAACCTTGGTTACGATAAAATCTCATCTATATTTCAACTAACCGTTGATTTTTTCGTACTCTGTAAATATAAGAATTCTTCAACTGTAGGCAGTGAACAGAAATCATATAAAAATGCAATTTTTTATTAAATTTATTTTAAGAAATGAATTCGATCAACTCCTTGGGATGATGGTCATAATATCATCATGATAATATCTTATATAATGCTTATATAATGTATTTGAAATCTTAAACTCACTACATCAAAAGACTAAACAAATATGGAGCATAGAAGGGAATTATGACCAAATTCAATCATGATTATTCAAAGTCGAGATATACTTAACGAGAAAAAAACATTCTAAGTGGTGAAATATTAGGGGTGCAAGCAATATATTTCAGATCAAAGTTATTCAATTTTCAGAAATATAGAATTTTCATCAACCCTAAATTTCTATTTCAAATCCAGTCGAAACATAAAATAAATTTTTTAAGAGAGTGACTGAAACAACTTCACACAGCTTAGGATTCCTTCAGGATATTATATCCCCGAACTACCTACGCCAGGTATAGACGCGTTTCGTCCTTTTTGGGACTCATCCGTATACCGCAGGCGCCGAGAATCGAACCAGGTTCAATCGACCGAATGTCAGAGTCGAATCCCCTAGACTATCTCGGGCGGTAGTCGGTTTTCGATCAGAAACGAAATAGCGTTCCATTGAGACAGTCACAGTATTAATAACCACATAGTTTATATTTTCAATAATTGTTGGGGTCTACTAAGTAGTAGATATGTGGTTAACCATATTATGGGATTTTTTAAAAAACAAATAAATTGCTGATTGAAGAAGTTACGATTTTTATAAGTTGTAGTGCCTATGGTGTGTCTCTAAGCGATTTTCGAATATATATACGACCTCTTATTGCAGCTTAAACTTCTTTTATCATGTCTTTAGCTTATACCTACGCTCTCTCGTTTAAATCCGAAATTTCAACGCGGATAATACTAAAATCACTGTATATTGTTTCATATGATACTGAATACGTTGAATAAATATTTAAATAATTATTTTACTAAATTCTTGGGTTTTCGAAATAGAAAACTTGCTCAGAACGTATTACTTATTTTGATCAAAAGGTACTAGAATAGGCAAAAAATGAATTATGAATTTATTTTATGTACTAACAGTGTGTACTACACCGTGTAGTCCTAATCATAACTTAAGATCTAATTAAATACCTATTTACATGATTGTCAAACTTTTCTAATGAGCAATAAATTTCAAATCGACTTTTTTGGGTAGCCCTACTATTATTAAAAAACAAGAAAATCAGCTAGAAGCAGATGACAGCTTCGGTTGAAGCTTTTCGTTTCTTAAAAAGAAGGTGAGGCATAACTAGTTTTTGAACGATTCTCATTGACTTTTTAAATAATTAAAAGAACCAATCAGATAAAAGTATCTCGAAAATTAATATTAGCCTCCCTAAATAAGAAACGGCTAATCATGAATTTGAGCTTCAACTGAATGGAACATGGTTATCTCACCTGTAAGAAAATGATGTGATACTCTAAAGAGAAATTTCTCAAATTTGAAAAAAATTTGTTTTTGATGGGAAATATCTGTTTAGAAAATACTAATGAGGATTAACTCTAGCAAGGATAAGGATTCGCTTAGTGAAACGATTGACGGACGGATGAATAAAATATATTATCTTGTGACTAGAGAGCCCCTATACTTTGGAATAAAACTAAGAATGCAAATATCTCGAGAACCATTTTTCCTCCCGAAAAGCACGATAGCAATTTGGATTCAGCTCGCGATGCTTAGCAAATGTGAATTTTTGTTTTTCCGATTTTCTTTTCTGTTCAAAAATGATAGGCTAATGAAATCAGGAAAGTATCCGTTGAGGAAAAATTCTCGAACCTGAGCATGCTCTCCGAAGATGAGCGTGTAACCGTTTGGGCTAGCATTCCATTTATTCGAACAATGTCTGTTAAAATATTCCCTCTCCCCGTATGTATTAATGATTCGTGGGTGAGTCACGAGGGCACTGCTGGTTGCGTGGACCGGTTTGACGAAAATTCTATAACAAAATTGTTTGTAAAAGGGAAGATTTGTTCACCGAGTTTCGTACATCTCGGGGAGCGGCCTTGTGTGGGACTCGAAC
>KL566893.1:11170-25620 GCA_000715275.1 Gyrodactylus salaris
AATCTGCATATTATTTTAGGAAGAATTGCATATTTCTGGTCCGCCTATTGATCATCATTTGAAGCCTCTTGAAATTGCACTTTTTGAAGACAGCTGTATGATTTTTGTTAACCTAGAACTTGATAATTTTTAAGGGTTATTATCGTTTTCTTATAGGAAGGTATAATAATTTCACTGATAGATATGGGACACACCATGTATTTAATCCTTAATTCTAGGAGTAGAATTTTTTTTCAATGCATCTATAGCAGGGATAGAAATTGTTATCGAAAGCTATAGGATAGACCAATATTATCTAGTTACACAATATAAGATTAGAAAAATATTTTCAGAGGCCGATCTTTTCACCTTTGGTCGTCCCCTCTTTTTTACGATGGCTCTTGAATTGACTTTAGCAGATTCTGAAAAAATTATTATATAAATAAATAAAGACCTATATGTTTCGATAATAAATTTTTTCTAAACTTGTATTGTGTAACTAGACATATATTGGTCTATCCTATAGCTTTCGATAACAATTTCTATCCCTGAAAAAAAATTCTACTCCTAGAATTAAGGATTAAATACATGGTGTGTCCCATATGTGTCAGTGAAATTATTATACCTTCCTATAGAAAACGATAATAACCCTAAAAATTAAAGAAGATCGGTCAAGTAGTTTTTTCAAAAATCTCAAATATTCCCTTTATTTTTTTTCATTCTAGTCGATTTTTGGGCAAGAAAAAGTCAATTTTAGAAATAATTATTAAAAGTTGGTTTTTACATGAAATTTAGGAATAACCAATGAAAGGTATTTATAAGGATTGTTTTCAAACACCTAAAAGTCACACAAACATCCATTGGTGAGATAATTTTGTTTTAATTTATTCTATTGATATAAACATCACTTTTGAAATTATGAAAATAGTCTCTTGTAAGGGGAAAAAAAACAATTTTTTCTTAGTTTTGACTGATAGCCAAAAATAAATAAATCCATTGGGTAGTTCCACTCAGGATTTCATCATTTGACTTAAAATTCAAGATTCCTTTACAGTGAAATATGTTAAAAGAGTTTTCAAAGCAAAAATATTTAAGAATTGAAATATACCAAAGTAGGGGATTTAAAAGAGATTGAAAATACAACGTTACTAAATCAAATTTAAAACAAAAACAGGTTTCCTCAATCAGAAAAATGTCAACGTTAGTTATCCAGACCTATTCATGCCCTTCACTCCATCCATCAATCTCCAGTGGACGATTCGCGATGAGAAAATAGTGAACGTACCTGTCATTCTCCTCGTAAAGAATGACATAATAGTCCTACGGCCCGGCCAGACAATTTATTGCAAGTGCAAGCTAGTGAACTCAAGTCACATCTACTTCTCCGGCGATGAATTCCTGCCCGATTGTCAATCCGCCATCAATTCCTCACCGATATTCCACGGTGTCGACCAGGCCCGTCTCGCTCGTGTCCTCGAGAGTCCGTTTCTGACGAAATATAAAAACATGACGTCATTATCCTCAATGAGGAACTACAACGAATATCCCCCAATACCTATCTGCTTCTACAATGAATATTCAAAGGTATTCTTTCTAGTCAATTCCGTCATTTCAATTCTACTCATAATATCACTTCTCGCCAAGTCCTTACTGACAATGGATAATATAGCTCCGATTCTCTTGTATTATTCGAATATCCTTGCAAAATCTCTGCTAACAATGAACATTCTCCTTGTGCCATATGTTTGGTTCTTTTGCATTTCGTTCAGCTCGAGTCGCCTTATCATTCTCAATTCATCTTCCAAGACGAGAGATGGCAATGCTCTTAGCAATGAACAGGTCATTGAACCTGATAATAAATCGACCCTATCTTCAAGCAAATCTACATCATCGTTTGATTCCATGACCCGAAAAGCTCTGCTACAGAGAAAGGATAAAAAAGTTATCGACAGTAATCACTTTGAGGACTTTCGCTCGAAATTGGAAATATTTGTCAACCAATTCTTTCGCAGACCGAACGAGGATATCACTATGCTGCTATTCACCCTTGGGTCTGTCTCTTCGGTTTGTTGTGTGGACAAGAAGGGCGTCATTAGTCAGCCGAGTCCGTCGCCTGAAAAGATATTCTTCTTCGAGTCAAAGATCAAGTCATCGAGCATTGGGCTCAAGATTTACGAGCAAAGCTTGATAAAGGAATCCAAGGCCGAAGAGTTGCAAAAGCTGAAATTGTAAACAAACTTGATTTAACCGATATTAGGCATAACAAATTAATTAATATTTACAGGGAAAAGACCAAGCCGAAAATGACCCTTCAGCCAGTAGTGATTGATGTTACCAGTAACCAAGTCTCTCCGCATATTCTTTCATTTGAAGAATTAGGCTGGGAGCGTTACATGTCATCATTGAAGCCGATTGGCCTGAGTATTCTACTCAACAACTGTCATCCGCACACTTATAGTTCGTATACAAAGTACGCAGATCACTTGACATCGTTGTCTAGAGTGCATTTCTCAGATGATAATCAGGTTGCTGTTGTTAATCATAGATGCCTCTGCGGACTGTCAAAGGTTTGTTAAAATATCAGGTTACCCACAAGTAGGGAAATAAAAGGGCTACCAAATGCTTACTTTTTATAACAAGAATCCTGTTAGAATTAAATGAGACAACATATGGGCATATTCTTTCATTGAAATTTATTAATTAATCAACTTACATTTGATGGATTTTAGTCTGGAGAATAAGTTTCTTGATTTTTAACAAAAAATCTGCTACTGAGTAGTAGGGCACTGCTTTTTGAAATAAGATCACGGGGAATCGCTTTAGATTGCTCAATTATATGATGAAGAACTAATTCTGAGGCTATTTCTATCTTTCGTGCGCTTTGAATCTATCTACTATGGTCGAAACTCTGATGTGTTAAAAATCCAAATAAATTGAAATGGCTAAAATCGATTTTCTCGCTTTTTAAAGGCTACTGAATGGAAATATCGATATATTCTGTTCAAGCAAATTATTCCTAAAGATAATCAGATTGTTTGAAAAATTCTCCTTTTAGATTTCGAAATTCTGGCTAATTTCTAACTAGATGACGCGCATCAGTCACATCTTCCTAATAAAAGGCTTTTAATTGAGAACGTTTCTTCTAAAGGATATCATTGTTCATCTTTAGATAGTCGGGAGAATCCCGATTTAAGTTTTGGCAAAAGTTCAAATTAATTTGAATACGATTTTTATACAAAAATTATTTTGGCTTCTTTCCAACACCTAGAATAAATATTTAATAAACAGTCCCTCGTGAAATCATGTCTAGTTTACGATTGTGCGCGATCTAAGAGAGGTAAAATCAAAAAGCAGTACCTTACTCATTAGATGATTGAGAGAAAAATCCATTAAAAAAGTCGTAAATAAATCATCTGCAAAATCACCTTCAAATTTATAAACGATTCCTTTCAACTCAGCTCATTGGATTTAATCAAGGATGCGTGGATCAATATTATATGAAGCATTGCTTGGCTTGCTTTCAGCCTCAAGGATCCAATATTATGCTGCAGAAAGAGCTCGAACTCCGATGTTTAACTGTGAGCCATTAGTTGTTAAACCTTTTATTTGAGACTGTCGAAAATATGCAAAAGATATTTTAATTCGGTTAAAAAATATTTAAACAATTTCTGAGAAACTTGAAATTGATAGGATATTTAGGCAGTGGAAAACACGCATTCATGGCTGCTAAATTTGATTGACCAATTTGAAATCAAGGACAGTTAACGTAGCGTTCTCATTGGTTGTTGAAATTATAGAAGGAACAACTCTTATTCTTCAGTATTAATAAAAAAGGTTGAAAAATATATTTTTTTCTTGGAATATATTCTTTTCTTCTAACAAAAAGAATGTCTCGAGAATCTCAAAAGATTTTCAGAATATATTTGATTAGGGTTTGTTTGTACACTACTCATAAATTGAAAAATAACATCAAGTAGGAGTGATGAAAATTTTAATAATTCTATATTGGGATTTGATCTTTCTGATTATGTAATTACTTTTTCTCTTCCAAAATATTTGCAAAATTATGGAGCTCATTTTCTTGTTCAAACTCATAGCAATTAATTTGAGTAAATTTGTAATTAAAAGCTGATACTGAATTTAGAAAATATGCTTTATTTTGAGCATATATGCTAGAAAAATATTATTTCATTTTGTAAATAACATTTTTTAAACCAGAAATATGCTCAAAATATGCTTTATTATGCATAAAATAATGATCTAAATCGCGTCATACAAATTAAAATTAGGATGCTCTTCAATGAAATAGTGAAAACTCATTTATTTTGATTAAAATTGCGGCTTAGAGCAAACATTTATCTCGCTCTAACTGTTCGTATGAAAAACCCACAGTTATTCTGTTGTCAAGTATTTTCACAAAAAAAGAAATTAGTACACTTTTCTTGCTAATTAGTAATTTAAAACTTCTGAAATGCTCAACATTCTCGATAAATATGCTAAAATATGCTTTTCTAATTCCCAAACCAAGATAGCTAGAGTATTTAAAATAAGTTATTTATCATCAGCTTGATATAAGAAAAAACATGCCAAAATATGCTTTTTGGGCGCCCTAGTCATCAGACGATATTTTTCAACTTTTAAATACCTTCCAGAATCTCAGCAGAGAGAACATTGCGTACAAGCCACAGCTCCCAATGGCCACTTGTTATTGCGTAGTGACGGGGAATGCAAATAACGGCGAGTGTCAACTAATGTGCCAAGGAAGTGCCGACCTCTTGATAAGTCTCTGCTCAGAGGCCTGGGACGGCAAGAACATAGTCCCTTTGAAGAACAAGGATAAGGTCGCCATTTTAGACTTTCACAACCGAAAGGTCTTCTCGTCATATTGCACCGGCTTCTCGTACGCTCCCTTGATAGACAACATCTTTCTCAATGTCCCAGAGAAGCCTGCCCAGTCTGATGAGGTGCTTCCTGAGCATATCAATGATAGCGATGAGCATATGCTCATTGATTCCTATATTGAACGTTCCTTTAAGAAGCTGCCCATTTCAGATTGTAGTACAAAGGTCCTTGAAATACCTCATGTAAGTTTTATTATCAACCTGCTCAATCTAATGAAGAATTTTTAGGAAAAAGCTTATCAAATTATTTCCATCTCGATTGTTAGAAATCGAAACTTGATCTCAATAGGGTTATAATTTAACTACCTTTAAGTGATTTATTGCAGAAATGACACAACGCTTATAACAATTTTAACGTCTCTTGATTCATATTTAGTTTATACTATACATTTGCATCTGGGAGGGTCTGAAAGAACCTGAAGATAATTGAATTAAGAAATAAAATAATTAATAATTCATATTGAGATGAGATAATCTATTATGAAAATTCTTTTCGGGATAAAATAATCTATTCTTCAGGATATATTTTTGTTGAAAATATTCTAAAATATTTCTTTTTTTCTTGGACCCTGGAAATTTTTTATCACTAAAATGATTTTTCTACAAATACGAATAAGCAAGTAAAATATGTTTTTTGGCGCCCTGCTTATAAGTAACATACATTTTTAAAATAATTTTTTAAATGATGAAATCAATTCAAGGTCTTCCAATCTGGTACAAAATTATCCCAATATTCAATCATGAGTATTGATTCAAATGTTCATGAGCGATGCTCAATTTTTATTGCGTGGAATAAAATTTTTCACAAATATAAGTTGACAGAAATGCTGACTAACAAGGAAAACCTTGAATGCTTCTCATTGGTCGAGCAAAAAGGATCAATCAGAGCCTTCCAACCTAAAATCTCTGGCGTGCTCACTTTTTACACCCTTGAGATAGAGAATCGAGATAGAATTAGATAGTGGATTTAATACAAGGAAAACCTGACCCACGTAATTCAAATATGAATTGAATCATATTTTTTAAAGAGATGAAAAAAAGTACAGCTTTTATTCACAGAACATGATAATTTACAGTTTTGGGAAACTGTACTATAAGAAAAATAACTCTACTATAAAAATAATAAATAACATTGTAATCGAATATCCCTTGGATTTGAAAAGAATTATAATAAACGTGGACTTGAAATAGAGATTTAGGTCGTCGACTGAAGAATCCCAAAAAATTTATGCAAAAATTAGAAAAAATCATTACCAAAATATGCAATCAAATTGAAGAATATTCATTTTTATGCAGTTCAATTTTGCCTACAATATCCATGTTTATTTATTTAGAAGAAGGAAATAGTTTAAATTAGTTGAGTAGATTTATTACTACATTCAAGGTGCTTCATCACATAGTTTTGAGGCCATCACGGTCTTGTTGTAATGACAAAGAGAGCAACTACTTAGGGTCGGAGAAACTTGTTACGTCAATGAAAGTGAGAAAAATTGTTTTCGGTTCAGTCTAGAACAATGAATAAAATTACATTTAATGAAGCAATCTTATTGGTAGTTAGGTTCTAAGAGAAGGAAAAAAATAATATGCATATCCTACTACTTTTTCTACTCTTAAAAAGAATTGAAATCACACCAGCTGAAAGATTAATAATAATCTTGAGATGATATTTAATTTTGATTTTTCCTAGTCTGCAATGATCGATTCAATTTATGAATCTCGTAACCATTACAAAAGAAAAATGGCCGCTAACAGCCAGGGCCTTCGGAAAGAATCAATCGATGAAATTGCCAAAGATGAAGGAAATCCAGCTGTAGATCTTCAATCAACAGTGAGATCAATGCATTAAATCTATTCTAGCTGATTGGTTTCGATTTCAACAACAGCAAAAAATATAAACCCTTATTTTGTAGGATGAAACTGTGAAAAGCAATCCGGACATTGAGGATATCTCAGACAATTCGCTGAAGGCGTTGCTTGAATCTTCATTGGTGCATCCAATGTTCACATCGAACAAGACCCTCTTCAAAGTCGAGTCCTCAGCGCAAAGCTCTGGTCAGAATCTAGGAAAGAGTGGTTTCAATCTATCGCAAGAGACACATTCCAGGTTCTATCGACGCGCCTTCAGCACGAATGGAAAGTCTGAAGAGGAGAATACATTTCAGTGAGTTGAAAGGTAATTTATTATTAGGCTGATTCATCTCAACTTGCACTAATATAGTCAACACTTAAATACATCGAAATATCAACCATTCGTATCAATTGTTTTCCTGAAACGTTCTTAGAGTCCAATATTTATATAAATATACCCTGTTAAACAAGAGAGTTGTCGAAATAAACAGAATGCATTTTGGGCAATCATCTCCTCCCCAATGTTGATGTTCACGATGATGTGGAGAGTTAATTGTTTCTTTCTTCTTTTTTAAGGGTTAAATCTCCACTCCTAAACTTTTTGTACCTCCTGAATATGGTACTCCTTGAGATGCTCTGTCCACTGAATATATCTAATGTAACTTTAAAAGCTTGTAGTGCCGACTCTTACCTAAGAAACACGAAATTCGAATGAGGAATATCAAGCGAATAATACATAGATGGTTAAAACGAGCATAAAGTTGATTAATTTAAATATGGAATCAAAAAAAAGTAAAAATAATTTCAGTGGTGCAAGTTGAGATGAATCAACCTAATATATTTGGAATAGTAACCTTGATTTGGGTAAGTTTATTATTAGGAATTATTAAAAGTTGTATCCATATTATTGATGATATCGAGTTGAATGCAATGCTATCGAGATAAATTTCTTGATGACAGAAACAACTTTGGATTCTTCATATGAACAGTTGGAGTGAGATAGATTTAAGCCTCTATTTTAATCAAAATAAATGATCTTTCTTCTCAAGGATGAATTTAGTTCAATAAATATATTTAGATCATCATTCAAAAATGATCCAGATCAAACTTTCGATCTCCTCCGTAAGCAGATATTCCTCGGCCTAATCAGCTTCCAATACGAAGTAGTTCCCAAGGTCGAGGACACCATCAAATATCTCGAGGAAGGTTGCATTCGTTTTGTTCACTTCTCAAAAGTCAGTTTCCTCTTCCCCACCCTCCAGAGGTGTCCTAGTAATGATTTAATAATTCCAGGAAAACCAACTTAGGAGTAGAGTATTCGCGGAGAGACTTGGCCTAGAGACTGGCTGGAATTGTCACATTTCTCTTGCTGATAGTCAAAAGGAGACTAAATCAAGTACTGGTGAGTAATATTTATCATGAGCTAATATTCAGAAAATTACAAAGTTGGAATCATGAAAAATATATATGCTTCTTGTGTTTGGTTGCAAGCTAAAATAATGTTTTTTTAAATTCTAAAACCATAGAAATCTTAGTCATAGAATTCAGTTCTTGACCTTCCTAACATTAGCAGTTGATATAATATCAGGTCCTAAAATTTCCCCAAGATCATCATGTAGTTAAATTAATCTGAATACTTTCACAATGTTTTTTAGTCAGAAATTTGGGTCTTTATTATTTGACAGAGGACATAAATTATACTTTTTTGTAACACACACAGTAATAATTATCCTCAGGAGAGAAGAGAATAGTAGAGTGCTCTTTAATTTTTATGTCCCACAACATGTACCAATCGATACTTTCAATGAACACAGACAAACTATCTCGAATTATCCAGGGGAATGTCATATTTATTCAAATAAAATAAGCAAATATATAATCGGATAGAGAACTCGATTCTGAATCCAAATCTGCAATTATTTTCAAGTTTCATTGATGTGAACCATTTGATCCCTCCAAAAAACGATTTTGAATGTTTTTTTTGAGTTTTGATTAAATGAAAGATATTTTTTTGGATCAACATCTTTTTCTCAACAATGATGGCCTCCCTCTTTGAGATGAGTTTACACATTTTCCCACTCCCTCCACATTATAACCCCTCTTGGGAAGGCGAAGAGAGTTAGATTTGTCTTTGAAAGTCAAATTCTAAGAATAAAAATGCAGTTAAAAGGATTTAGCTTTATTTCATCTAAGAACCAGGAGTATTTAGCTTCAGTAATTTTTGATTTAATGTTTCTGATCTCTAGCACTCCAGAACAGTGTACTCTAAATAACGACAAAGCATTTTATTTGAATGCTGAAATACTTTCTTCTACTGGATTTCTTATTAATTTTAAGCTAACCAAAAAGAATTTCTAATCCGTTTTTAATTCTAAGAATATTCACTTCATCATTGGCGAAGTTGAAATAAATTCCTGTGTCATTTGATATTTCTATTGGTGTATCATGTGAGTTTTGAAAATAAAAGAGCAATCTTGTATGCTTCATTATTATATAATTGTTAAAGCATTAAACTTAACAATATATTTCTATATATTGACAAAATCTTTGTAAAATGTGGGTTTAGTTTGGGGTCATTGCCATCATCAACCTTTCAGGAGGGAATCGTCTAAAACAAAAATGTAGATATTATTTATAAATACTGACTCATAACCGCAAAAATAGCAATTTTCAACATCTGAAATAGCATTTTGGGTGGCTCAAAATAGCAGAGTTATTAAAATATAGCATAAAATATTTCTTGACATTATCCTCTCTAAATGTCTAAATTTTTGTTGAAAAATAGTTCATCATTGAGAAATATTATTCCACTGCTACAGATGTTGGATTACTTTTTAATAACAGGTTATATGTTCTTGGCCTGATTTCAGGGAATCAAATTTGAGAATGAGTCAAGCCCTTTCATTTGAGGGAGTAGTCTCATTTCTGAATAAATCTCTAAGCTAGATAAATGGGAACAAAACAGATCTGAGATCATTTTTCTCACGATAGATAGATAAAAATAGCAAAATTATCTTCTGAGTTGAAGGAGCTAGACAATTTTTTACTACCGGAATATTGAATTTCAGAATAATTGTAGTTCAACGATAAAATTAGCATGCTGAGGCAAAAATAGCATTTGCGGCGCCCTACTCATAATCAAGATGCTAGCCGGATGGTCCTGGTTCGATTCTCGGCACCGGCGGTATACTGATGAGTCCCAAAAGGTCGAAACACGTATAGACCTGATGTTGAAGATGGTACTGGGATCTAAAATCCTTAATGAATCCTTTGTTTTGTGTATTTAGTCAGTTCTTATGAAAATTAAACTTGATTGCCCTCTCTTGAATACTTTCGAGTAGTTAAAAGATCCTAACATTTTCGACTTAAATTTTGTCATTGTAAATTTAGTTATAAAACCAGAGTATCTTTGAAATATTACTCGATTTTCAGCAAGAAAACCTGATTTCAGAAAGGATCATATGAGTAAGTATTACTAGATGGAGAATCACGATAAAACAAGTGGGAATTATTTCTAAGTAAACTCTGTGGTGTGGGCGAAATTTTTAAATATATTTCGTGAAAACCATGCTTTTGAAAATAATTCCATTTTCTAAATCAACTAGGTCACAGCAGATCCAACAGGAGTCAACACAACCAATCTAACACGAGACGCTGGTCGCTGGTGGGCCGTTGCAATATGAAGAACTCTTCCAAATCCACTCAGAGCCTCCCCATCTATTGGACCTCGGATAGCTTTGAGAATAATGCTAAGACATCGAACGACTCTTTCCGGATAAACAGCCTGTATGAAAGAGCCAAGTCTTTATACACTAGCGTGAAGGATGCCAATCTCTCCTTAAAGAAAGACAACGCGCAATCTTCAGTGGAAATAAGGTACGCAACATTCTTTAACTTTTGGCGAGTCCTCCCTGAATTTATCGCGCACCCAGAAATGTTTACAGTTAAATTTACATAGATATGTATGGGTTTAATACTAAGACATTTTGGCATGTTCTCTCTGAAAAACATCCGTATTATTGCTTATAGAGTATGCCGTCAGGCTATATCTAACTCAAAAGTGAAATATTTGCTTTGTTTTTGAATTCTTCTGGAACAAACTGATCTTGGTTTGGTTTCAATAACCTTCGCATCTGAGTATTCTGTTAGGCCAGTGAAAATAAATATTTTGAGGAGCAAAAGTCAATTCTTCTAGAAAAGTCACATTACTTTGAAATATTGAATGATAATTAAAAACAGCTCAAAAAGTCCATAAAAGATTTAAATTTTTCCTTGGATACTATCTGAAGGAGCTTGATCAAGCCCACTAGTTTTATATAATTTCAATCTAAGCAGAATAATCTTTCAATGTATTAAATATTTTTTTTCTAACTTGAATAGTTCTTGAGAAAACTTTGAATTTTGACAGTAAGCATATTTAAAACGTATTCAAATGCATTCAATGTTTTCTGATTAACAATGTCTTTTAGAGAATAGAAATTTATGTTTAGCTGAAGAATCAATATGAGATTATTAAAATCAAAGAAAGGTGGATTTAATCAAGCCCCTGCACGGAAAAACCTAAACCGTGTAATTCAAATTTGCGCTGAATCTTACTTTCAACGATGACCTGTTCGGATTACTGTACATCTCACAAACGAGCTGTTATGGTTCACTCTATTGCTGACATAATATGCTGTGCTTAATTCACATTTCGAGCAAATCAACATTCTCGGATTTTATCGAACCTCCCTTTGAGAAATTTACAAGGAGACTTTAATTCGTCAGTAGACTTTAAAGTTTAGATTATCTGAGAAAGGGTTAAATAACTCTAGGGTTTAGAAAAAATTTTCTCTTTCAGTTGTTTTTTAATTTAAAAGTATTTTATCCATAATCCTTTAATTCTTCTCTAAATTGCTGTACTTTCTCCTTACAGACGTCACAGGTAAATTTGCATAACTATGTTCTAGCAATTTAAAGATTGACTTTCATTAATTCGATTATAATCAGATTTACTAATAAACCTTGAATATACTGCCTAGAGGGGTCATTATTTTGATTTAATCGTACAAATTAGTGTCCTTAGTAAAGAATTTAATATTTCTAACATACTATTCTGACCAATGAGAGGTCTCCTCGTTTTTAGTGATACAAACAAGAGGGAAGTAGAAACACAAGTAGTCATCAGTAGTAGCAGTTTCATCTTGGAATCTATCAGTTATCAGTAGGGCGACCAAATATGGCAATATGAACAAGTATAACATCTTTCTCTTGATGACTTATAAATTCCTTAGGGAACTCTCACTTGTGTAAGCTGACATTCTCTAGAATGACCCGAGGGCTATGGGGAGAAATTACCAAGATAACTTGGTCAAATAGAATTAATCTTGTTGAAAATTTCAATTTATTTTTTGATTGCAAATGGCTTGTCGACAGGCTTTAAAATCTTTTAAGAAAATTAGGATACCTTGGCAATGAGACTATCAATAAGAAATCAACTGTACAATCCTTGGTTTCTTCTCTCATTAACGATAATACAATTAATGACTAAAGTATGGGGCTAACTGGTCGCCCAAGTTATCAGTTTCTGATAATAAAAGGTGCCCCGGTAAGGTGAATAATATACGAGGGTTCTAAGAAGCATGAAACCTTCTAGACAATGCTTAGAATGCACATTTAAGCTTATTTATTCTACCATAAATATGATACAACGCACGAATTTATCAACTTTTAGTTAAACTCCATTTAACTTGCTCATTAAACCAGAGCTAATTCAATGAAAACTGACTTCGAGATCAATGTTGAACAGATATCTTCGAGTGCAGAAGCATCCTCTTCCAACAGTTCTCATTCTGACTGCGCATCACGTCGGAATTCAAGCTTTGATTTCACAGATTACATGCTTGAGAATCGGGTGAGTATACATTTATTTTCTAAAATTCATTTCCATCGAATAAGAAGTTTAAAGCAACATGATGTTTTTTGAGTCAATGGTTCAATCGCTTCCTTAAAGCTTGATCCTGGCCCGATAAAATGTTTATATCATTTAGCCCTTGGTGAATCGTGAAATCTTGGGTTAGTATTCGGAAATAACCAGCTAGTAATGAATAATATTCACTGAATATTCTCAAAGCAAAAAGTATGAATAATATTAGCATTGCGACTTTAAAGTAGTATATGCAATTAATTTATAGAATATTGAGCAGAACTTTTTAAGATGAACGATCCTCGTCAGAGAATGATACAGAATCATCAAAGAATTATTTTAGTGTCAATAATGAACTGTGACTACCACGAAGAGCTACATAAAACCGTGATATTCCTTTCATAAGGGAGATGTATTAGTATTTCCATGTAGCTTGTTGTCTCTAAAAATGAGATTTATTAAGAAAACCAATAGTCTAAGAGAGGAAAAATATTTTATTGCTCTACTTGAGACCAAGAGTGACCAATTCAATAATTTTTTTATGAGTTATCAAACATTACACCGCCACATGCCATCATTTTAAGTTATTCGTGTGCCTAAAAATGAGCATTAGGCCAGTACTAAAACTTAAAAAGTTTCTGAGTAAACGGTATTTGCCGCCGAATTCGCACTCAGAATACTCGACGAGTCCTTAAACTGCAGGATCTATAGCAACTTCTTTAATTTATTACTGGCCTTATGAGTAGTGTCATGAATAGAGCAACCAAAAACGCATTTTTAATATTCAATATTCATTCAGATAAGCTCTTTGAACACAATAATATTAAAGTTCCCTTTAAAAGATAAAAATCAATACCTCATCTAAATTTTTCATTTCATGTGAAACTCCCCACAAAATTAGATTTTTGGACACTAATTTCTGCCTAATAGGATGGCACTAATCATTATATAAGGGGTGTGTTTTTCAATCTCAGGTAGACCTCCATTTCCATGTGAGGAACTACATAAAAAGATGTAATGATATTTATTTCTAAACAACACCCTTTCTCATCTAATGTGTTGGCTTATGATAATTTTCTTTCTATGAATAGCACAATAGAGGCAATTTACGATGAAAAATATCGATAGATAATATCACGGTGTAGTAAAATAATTAGTCTTGAATAATAACAAGAATTGGCAAGTTTTTGATCACGTGAATCAAAATTGTTAACTACTGAGCTGAAGATCTATTATTGAACTAAAGCTATTCATGAGCGCGCGGTTTTGAATAAAAATGAGGATTTTCAACAGCTGATAGCTGGTTATTTTTAGTTAATTCTTTTAGCAGATTAAATTCTGCCTCATAGACACACGAATCTCTATTTTCCGTATTACTTCGAGTCCCTGGATTTTTTGTTTATACCATCTTTCAACAAAAATGTGTGCTTTAAAAGAGCATCATTAACGAGATCAAAATAATGTTTATGAATTGGTGCCTTCTCCAACACTAATATGGTGGATGTGGCCCTGCAATTTTGAGTAAATATGAATCGATTTTAGATTATATGCACGAAAATATTATTTTATGTAACACTAGAAGGCCCGTCTGTATTTATGTATGTTCGGTCGAGGAAAATTATCATTTTAGGAAACTCGAGCTAAACCATTGAATCACCTCTCTTACGGGATAAAAAATGGGGAGAAGGGAGGGGTTGGAGAGGGACAAACAGGGAGGGGGAAAGAAAATTTAAAAGAAGGGGAGGAAAGAGGAGTATAGAGAGGGGAAAAAGGATTCAAAGAGGTTGGTGTGTTAAAAGGGACGATCATGCAAAAAT